>QRFJ01006704.1:0-41166 GCA_006176705.1 Cocos nucifera | reverse complement strand
CAAGTATCAAGTCACGAAATGACTTTTTAAGGCTAAGATGCGTGATGACAGTCAGTCCAAGATCACTGTTTGATGATGATTAAGAATCGGCAGAGCTTAAGAAGCTCGGTGTAAAGTTAGACTTGGATCTATAGAATGATGTTATTTCTACAATCCTTGACTGATGCATATGGGCAATTCATCATGAATTACCACATGCACATAACTTCAAAATTCTTGACTAATTAATGAATATTGCTGGTCACTGTTAGCTTTCTTATGAAAGGTTCTAAAGGCTTTAGTTCTTGCTATGGAAGGACTCTTCAAAGAAAATCTTCTGAAAGAAAAAGAGTCTGCGAAAAGCAGAAGGTGGAAGGACGTAGTAGAAGAAAGGCAGAGCAAAGAATAAGGCCGTTGTCAAAGGAAAGTTTCCCATTGCAACGCGATGGCCATGGGAAGAAGAACTGCCCTACTTACCGGCCACCTGAAGATAAGAAGGAAGGTCCTTCTGAGAGGATGCTCGTTAATTGAGTCACTTACGGTTTCTCTCTACACCAGTTTGTTGACTCTGTGTTCTAGTGTCATCTGTCACTTCCATCAGGGTCCTTGAGGATAGCAGGAAGGTTGAGGAATGGAGACATGATCCTAGCATCAAATGGAGCAAGAGTTGCCATGTAAGTGCGGTGGGACATACCCTCTTCGATTACCATCTGTTTAGAAGCTAATTTTGAAATAACTTATTTTATGTGCTCCAGCTAGCAGAAATTTGATTTCTTTTCATGCTTGCACAGAAGGCTATGTGATTACCCTTCTTTAAGGACCATTTACATCTTCTATGAAAAGAAAATAAATTGCAAATGGTTTCTTATTAATAGTCCTTTATCAGCTACATATTGATGTCACTCATTCTAACTATCGAGCAAACAAGTGCCAACATGAACCTTAGGGAAGTTCAATGATAGGTATTATGCACCTTGGATTAGGTCATATAGCAGAAGATAGAATCAACAAATTGGAGAAAAATGGGCTATTGAGTCATTGACTTCAGTCTATCCAACTTGACTTGTTCCTCAAGCAAATGACAAACTTCCTTTTGTGGACATGGGGAAAGGCCATAGATCTCCTCCCTGGTACATACTGAAGTGTGTGGCCCCATTTGATGTTGCGCTAGAGGCATTTTTTCTACATCATTACTTTAACCACTGATCTGTCTAGGTATAGATATGTGATATCTTGAATGAGACATCAAGTTCTGAAGCTTTTAAGTGTTCAAAGAATTAGACATGAAGTAGAAAAAAACTGAAAACCCATTAAGGTTCTTTTCGACCAGAATCGAGGAGGTGAATACCTTGCCAGAATTCCTAGACTATCTAAAAGGAAAATGGCATAAGTCTCTCAATGGACTCCCAAGGAACACCTCATACTCAATGGTTTTCAGAAACGAGAAATCAGACTCTATTGGAATGGTCATCCCATGATGAGCTTCACAGACCTTTGATTTTCTTTGGGACATCATTTTACCTTCAATTTATCTACGAATAGGGTTCCTCTAAAATTCTTCTCACACACGTATGAGATATGGCAGCAGTAAGAAACAAGTCTGAGTCATCTCAGAATTTGGGATTGTTCGCTCATGTCAAAGACAACAAGCGGACCAAGTTAGAGTTGGTGGTCCTTCAAGTGCTCGCATTCATAGGATATCCTAAAGGTCATTAGGATACTATTTCTACATTCCAGAAGACACAATTGATTGTGAGTCGACATCCCATCTTTCTTGAAAAATAGTTTATTCAAGAATAGCGGCATTGAAAAGCAGATAAATCTTGATGAGAAAGTCTCATAACGTACAACGAGCTAAGACCAATTGAAACAATCAGGTTAGAGCAATAAGAAAACTACTCCTCCACTCTAGATGGAACGAGTTTTTCCATCCCCATGAAAGATCTTCTTAGGTATTATTTAGAGAAGAGTAGAAAAATGTTCCTCGTAGGTAATGGTGCTCATGATGAGATCCCAAAACCTACAGAGAGCGATATCACAATATCGACTCGAGAAATGGCAGAGGCAATGAGTCAAAAATTGATCAATGCACTCATCCAAGTCTGACCTTGGTAGATCCACCAAAGCGTAATGTACATTGGGTGTAAATGGATCTTCAAGAGAAAGATTGGTGCAGATGGAATGTGGAGACATTCAAGGCTTAGACTAGTGGCAAACGTTTTTAGTCACACGAAGGCATTGACTATCAGCGATACCTTTTTCCCAATGGCTATGCTAAAATCCATCCCACACTTGCTTGCCATTGCAGCCTATTTCGAATTATAATATGGCAAAGGATGCCAATGGCATTTTTAAATGGATATCTTGAGGAGCTATCTATATATGAACAACTGCCTAAGGTTTCACACTAGTGATAACTGCTCACATAGGTGTTGTCAAGCTGCACAGGCATTATTGGACTTTAAGCAAGCATATCGGAGCTGGAACACTCATGTTCAAATGATTGATCAAAACGTTTGGTTTCATAAATGAAGAGAAATCTGTGGTGTTCTTTCACAAAAGGTCAGTGGGAGCACTGTTTTGTTTCTCCCGTATTGTACGTGGATTGACATCCTCCTTATTGGGAATGATTACTTTCCCCAGTGAAGTGACAAGTCAAAATATGGTTTGGTCCAAGGAATCTCCATGAAAGACCTAGGTGAAGCATCCTTTATTCTAAGGAATTATGGCTAGGGAGTCAGGACGAATAGGATGCTAGGACTTTCACAAGCATGTACATAGAAAAAAAGGTACAAGAGGTTTAGTATGGGAAAACTCTAAGAGGGGATTTACATACCCTCAGACCAATGGTATTCCATCTTTCCAAGAAGTATGTGCCCTAGCAAACTTGAGGGAAATAGAATTGCAATGAGCACGATCCTTATGCTTCTGCAATAATGAAGCGCATGTATGGGGCATGCTTATGTACGCGGATCTGATATAGGGCCATGGCTGTGAGTTGTCACAAGTAGATATCAAGTCAAATCCAGGTGAAGAACACTGGACTTCTATGAAATGTTCCTTAAGTAACTTGAGAAGAACTAAAGGATATGATGTTTTGGGTCTTTCGGTAATGGAGACTCCAAGTCCAGGGATAACGAGATTCGGATTTCTATGTCCGATATGATGATGCGAAAGTCGACATATGGAAGTCTGTTTGTGTGGCGAATGGGGTGGTGCGTGTCAGCTGGAGAGTTTCAAGCAAAGCTCTGATAGTAGATTCCACCATGAAGCAGAAATATAATCGGCTGCTCAAAGGCTGCGAAGGAAGCATTCTGGTATAGAAGTTTTAACTAGCGGAAATGGAGTTAAATGCAATCAGTGGCCATTCCTCTTGTACTACGAAATAATGGGCGCCATAAAGCCTGTGGCTAAGGAGCCGAGGACTCACCAAAATCCAAGCACATTGAGCGGGCTGTGCGACTCTGTTCACCAAACATCTCTTGCAGGTGAGCCATCATTTGGCGAGCAGTCTTGATATCTTCATGTTGGCACTGGAGCTCATCAGACATCGAGCCCAACATGTAATATCTGGCCTTATTATCTTCATCTATCCATTTTTCCAGAGATGCTCTCTGTTCAGTGGATGGATGGGTTGGTAAGGTGGGAGGGTCCTGATCCAATACATGGGTTAACTTCTCGAAATCCAAAATAATTTTGTAGTTCCTGAGCCAATCTTTATAATTGGGTTCGATCAGTCTATGTGTGTCCAGGATACGTGCTAATGGGTTGGATGCAGATATTTTCCTGTACAGAGTCAAAGATTCTAGTCAGATACTGTAATTATGACTTGACCAATTTGTTTAGGAATTTTATTTTTAAACAAATTAGCTACTACTATTTTTTTGGATCCCTACACTCTCTCTGTAGAGATGCGAAAATCTCCATAATTAATGATTTCTAGTGGGTGGTGCGGTCTCACCAACTGACTCATCACCTCACCTAACAGTTATTGGTGATGGGTTAGCCAATGAGTGAACAACTCTTGTTCAACGATTCTCTAATCATGGTGCACCCAAACTTGGTCTCTAATTCATGAATCTCACCATATTTGGAATATTGATCCACTCCTTAGTTAAGTCAGACCCACCATTTGCACAGACAGGATTCCTAATTGAGTCTCTCACTGTATCCAGAATATTGAGCCTAACTCATCCTCCAGCCCATTGCATCCAATGCCTAATAGACATGGTTGCATCTTCCCGGTGTAACTGAGCCACTGTATCCAGCTGAGAACAATCAACCTCGGGAAGGGCCCGCACATCTACAATGGTGAAAGACCTCAGACTTAATCTTTTCTTAGGGAGAATTGATTCAGGTCTCATTAAACTAGACTTGTCATAGTCATAACAATTATGACTAACCTAGTGGCATGGGTTAGCTCGGATTATTGACCACCTCAAATCAGAACTGAGTCAACAGATATGGCCAGGTAAGTGAGACCGATGGAAGGGATATGCCATTAACTCATACAAGAATGCATTCAGGTCGAGTAGCTTCCAATTAAAAACCAATCGATCGTATCTGCCAAACTTACCTTAGACACCAAATTATTGAGCCAAAACCAATTGGGTTAGCCTACAATCCAGACTCTAACCTCTGAGCCTAATTAGATCTTGCTTGATCGTGACTCGATCTTGACCCAAACTTAATCCTATTAGGCTGGTCAATTTAAGCATTGTTGATCCCATCTAACCAATTCTTGATTCGGTTTGATCAACCGCTTAGACCTAATTGAGCTACCCAAGCCCGAACTCTGTATTATGAATATGTCTTAGGTCTAAAATTCTCAATTTTAGATCTATTTAATATTTCATAATCTTAATTCTTAATTAAGTAGGGTTCATAAATAAAATATGCACAATAAATCCTAGGGTTTCAGGATTTAGGATTTTGCAGAAAGTAAGTTTTGGGTTTTTGATTAAGGACGAACGTGCAGCACCCCTACACGTCATAAGAATACCCATCGGATGGGAGGAGAGGGCCTTTAAACCCTTCTTCATTCTTATGACCGAACAGCTAAGAGAAACGCCTTAATCAGGAACATGCAATACTACAAAATAGTTTTAGATCTATATCATATATCTCACATACAAATTAGATCCAATCATGGCATATTTTAAATACAATTCATGTATCAAATCATGCATATTTTCAGATCTAAGTTATGACCAAACCAGATACACCACTATAGCATCGAGTCGGTCGTTGACGAGAAGGTAGACTTTCTAATGACTACTCAAGGTGGTCACGCTCAGTGCCCTCGTTCTCTAATGAGTACCTGTACTCTCGCTCCAGTGTCTCCACACCGTAGACTCAAGACTCATCTACTAAAGAGAAGTGATTGTACACCAACCTTCTGGATCAATCACCATCCTCGTGATGATCCTATTATCGGGAGCATTTTATGAGTTAATAATGATTATTCATGTCTTAAATTTTCAACTCTTGAAAATATAAATTATCATTATCATTAACTTAAAGGATGTATCATAGACATTAATTACACATATGTGATAGAAAATAATCCATTTTATTGATTATAGTCAAAATTATAATTTTGCTCCTAGAAGTGTATTATAAGTGCAGCCAATTCTGGCTTCTAGGGCACATATATCTAACACCTTCCTCAGGCAAAATACAAACGTCTTCGTTTGGACCCCAGCGGATATGCTGAAAATCGATGCCGAGGTCATGGAACATCGGTTGGCCATTGATCTGAAGCATCAATCGATAAAAGAAACGATGCACCACCATGCCCCAGAGAGGCAGAAAGCAATCGTCGAAGAAGTAGATAAGCTCCTCAAAGCTGGATTCATCCGAGAGGTTAATTATCCGACCTGGGTCTCAAACGTGGTTCTCGTCAAAAAGGCGAATAATAGGTGAAGAATGTGCATTGACTTCAAAAAACTGAACAAGATCTATCTGAAAGATAGCTACCCTCTACCTAGGATTGATCAACTGGTGGATGCGATCTCAGGCCACAAGCTTCTCACCTTCATGGATGTCTTCTTCGATTATAACCAGATACAGATGACGCCTGAGGATGAGGAGAAAACCACTTTTGTTACTAACTATGGTCTTTATTGTTATAGGATCATGCCCTTTGGACTCAAAAATGCAAGGGCAATATACCTGCATCTGATCAATAAGATCTTCAAGAAGCAGATCGATCGCAACATGGAGGTGTACATGGATGACATGCTCGTCAAAAGCCAAGCTTCTACAAACCACCTCGCCGACCTTGAAGAGGCCTTCAGCACACTCAAGAAGCACAAGATGAAATTGAACCCGACCAAGTGCACCTTTGGCATGACCTCTGAGAAGTTTCTGGGGTTCATGGTGTCGAGATGCAGGATTGAAGCAAACCCCAAAAAAATCCAAGCCATTCGGAAGATGACTGCTCCAAAAATGATCAAAGAAGTTCAGCACCTGATCGAAAAGGTTCCATCCCTAAATCACTTCGTCTCAAGGTCGGCTGCATGATGTGTGCCATTCTTCCAAGTTCTCAGGCAACCAAAAAACTTCTACTGGATAGTGGAGTGCCAATGGGCGTTCGAGAAGCTTAAAAACTACCTTGACTCACCCCTACTACTGGCAAAGCCCAAACTTAGAGAGGAATTATTTTTGTACCTAGCTATCTCCCCAGTGGTCCTGGCAACAATCCTAGTCAAGGAAGAAGCAAAGATGCAGCAATCAATCTACTACGTAAGCTAGATCCTGAGGAATGCGAAGATCAGGTACTTTAGGCTAGAAAAATTAACTTACTCTTTTCTAATTGCTATTAGGAGACTTCGACCTTATTTTCAAGAGCATACCATAGCAGTCCTCACAGACCAACCAATAAAAATAGTCCTTCACCGAACGGACGCCTTCGAGAGAATCGCAAAATGGGCAATCGAGCTCATAGAGTTTGACATCAACTATCGACCCCAGCCATCGATCAAAGCCCAGATATTAGCAAATTTTGTGCTAGAATGCACCATTTCAGTTGAAGTCGAGCTTGAACAAATCGAGATTGGTGCCCTACTATTGCAGCCGAACCCCCCAGAGGAAAGTGCCGATCTTTTTGAAGGCTTTTGGGCTCTGCACGTAGATGGTTCATCCAACTCTATTGGAGCTAGTGCGGGGTTGGTCTTGGTAACCCCGAGGGAGTTGTCGTCGAGTATGCACTATGCTTCGAATTCCCTACGGCCAACAATGGGGTCGAATATGAAGCACTGATAGCCGGATTAAAAATAGCAAGGGAATTGAAAATAGATCGGCTTCAAGTCTACAATGATTCTCAGTTGATGGTCGGCCAAGTTAATGGCAGCTACGAAGCATGGGAGGAAAGCATGGTGAAATACCTTGGGAAGTGAAGGACTTGACTCCAACCTTCGGTAGTTTTGGTATTTAATAGATTTTGAGGGTAGAAAACACAAGAGCCGATTATCTCTCCAAGTTGGCTGCTTCAGCCCCATCCGAACTATCCAAAGAAGTATTTTTGGAGACTTTGAAGTTCCCAAGTCTAAAGGAATCTCAGGGCATCCTACAGACGGAGTTTGAGCCGAGCTAGATTGATCCATTGGTCGCCTACCTCAAGGAGGGAGTCCTTCCTCATGATCCAAAAGAAGCTCGAAAACTCAGGAATCAAGCCTCCCAATACATTTTGTATGAGGGCAGGCTGTATAAGAGGTCGCACTCGCTTCTGCTGTTAAGATATCTCTGATCTTTAGAGGCCGACCTTGCATTATGGGAGGTGCACGAGGGACTTTATGGAAGTCACATAGGGGCCAGGTCCCTATCGCAAAAACTACTTTGGCAAGGATACTACTGGCCGACCTTATTTCATGATTCTATGGAGTATGTTAAAAAATGTGACCATTGTTAGAAGAACGCAAATGTACAAAGGCAATCAGCCTCCGAGCTTACTCCGCTAAGTACACCTTGGCCATTTGCACAATGGGGAATGGACATAGTTGGCCCTTTCCGGACGGCGTCCGGGCAGCGGAAGTTCCGCCTAGTCGTGATTGACTATTTCACCAAGTGGGTTGAAGCCGAACCACTAGCGAAGATTATCGAGGCTAAGATACAGAACTTTGTCTGGAAGTCGATAGTCTACCGGTTTGGTTTGTCCCAAACTCTCATAATCGATAATGGGCGGTAGTTCGCTAGGACGAGGTTTGTCAAGTTCTATGAAAACCTAAATATCTTCCACCACTTCACATCGATGGCTCACCCATAGGCCATTAGGGAAGCTGAAGTGATCAATTGGACTCTGCTGCAAGGCATCAAGACAAGGCTCAATAGAGCAAAGGGGGCCTGGATGGACGAACTCTACCACGTCCTCTAGGCATACCGAACTATACAAAGACTATCGATCGGAGAAACGCCATTCGCCTTGGCCTTTGGCATGGAGGCAGTCATCCCAATTGAACTTAAGCTCCGTCAGCATGAGTCATGGCCTTCAACAAGCAGCACAACACACAGGAACTTATAACTAACCTCGATCTGCTGGAAGAAAAAAGGAAGGAAGCCAACATCTGGATGGCGGCCTACAAATGGAAGGTGGCCTAGTACTACAACTCCAGAGTTAGAAGTAAGACATTTAGAGTGGGGGACTTGGTGCTCTGGTGAGTCACCATCTCTCAGCTTCAGAGCTAGGAAAAGCTCGCCCCAAATTGGAAAGGCCCGTATGAAGTGGTGGAGGTCATCCAGCTTGGTACTTATCGCTTGAAGGAGCTCGGAGAGATGATGATTCCACAACCTTGAAACTCAGAAAATCTGAGGATGTATTACTAGTAATCTTCCTTCAATAAAACTACTTCATTTCAGCATTATTGATTCCTGGTGCAAGAATTATGTGAGGACAGGAAAGAAATGACCGAAAGTGGCCATGTTGGGAATAGGAGGAGAACCTCGTCCTAACATGAGCGAGTCGAAGTTCTTTAACCTCGACTGAAGATAAGATCTCCTTCGAGATTCAACCTCAACTATAGGAGATAAGATCTCCCACGAGCCAACCTCAGCTGTAGGAGATAAGATCTCCCCCGAGCCAACCTCGACTATAGGAGATAAGATCTCCTCCGAGCTTCGACCTCAGCTGCAGGAGATAAGATCTCCCCTGAGTCTCAACCTCGACTGCAAGAGAGAAGATCTCCCTCAAGCTTCAACCTCGACTGTAAGAGATAAGATCTCCCCCGAGCCAACCTCGACTGTAGGAGATAAGATCTCTCCCAAGCTTCAACCTCGACTGTAGGAGATAAGATCTTCCTCAAGATATCCATTTAAGAATGCCATTTTCACGTCCATTTGCTATATTTTATAATCGAAATAGGCTGCAATGGCAAGCAATGTGTGGATGGATTTTAGCATAGCCACTGGGGAAAAGGTATCCTGATAGTCAATGCCTTCGAGTTGACTATAACCTTTTGCCACTAGTCTAGCCTTGAATGTCTCCACATTCCCATCTGCACCAATCTTTCTCTTGAAGATCCATTTACACCCAATCCGTACTATACCTTTTGGTGGATCTACCAAGGTCCAGACTTGGTTTGAGTGCATTGAGTCAATTTTTGACTTCATTGCCTCTAGCCATTTCTCGGAGTCGATATTTGATATCGCCTCATTGTAGGTTTTGGGATCATCACCATGAGCACCATTACCTACGAGGAACATTTTCTCTACTTCCTCTAAAATAATACCTAAGTATCTTTCATGGGGATGGAAAACTCTTTCCGATCTACAAGGTGGAGGAGGTAGTATTCTTATTGGCTCAACCTGATTTGATTCCAATTGGTCCTTAGCTCGTTGTACTTATGAGACTTTCTCATCAAGCTTGATCTGCTTTCCAATGCTGCTAACTTGAATAAACTATTTTTCAAGAAAGATGGCATGTCGACTCACAATCACATTGTGGTCTTCTGGAATGTAGAAATAGTATCCTAATGACTCTTTAGGATATCCTATGAATCGAGCTCTGAAGGACCTAAACTCTAACTTGTCCGCTTGTTGTCTTTTGACATGAGCCGGACAATCCCAAATTCTGAGATGACTCAGACTTGGTTTCTTACCATGCCATATCTCATACGGTGTGGTAGGAATAGTCTTAGAGGGAACCCTATTCAGTAGATAAATTGAAGTTAACAATGAATGTCCCTAAAGAAAATCAGGGAGGTCTGTGAAGCTCATCATGGATCGAACCATATCCAATAGGAGTCCGATTTCTCCATTCTGAAACCCCATTGAGTTGAGGTGTTCCTGGTGGAGTCCATTGAGAGACTATGCCATTTCCTTAAGATAGTCTAGGAATTCTTGGCTAAGGTATTCACCTCCTCGATCTGATCGAAGAACCTTAATGGGTTTTTCCAGTTTGTTTTTCTACTTCATGTCTGAATTCTTTGAACTTTTCAAAAGCTTCAGACTTGTGTCTCATAAGATACACATACCCATACCTAGACAGATCATCGGTAATAAAGGTAATGAAGTAGACAAAATTGCCTCTAGCCGGCACATCAAATGGGCCGCACACATCAGTATGTACTAGGGCAAGGAGATCTGTGGCCCTTTCCCCATGTCCAACAAAAGGAAGTTTAGTCATTTTGCCTTGAAGACAAGATTCACAAGTTGGATATGACTCGGAAGTCAATGGACTCAATAGCCCATTTTTCTCCAATTTGTTGATCCTATCTTCTGCTATATGACCTAATCTTAGGTGCCATAGATATCTGTCATTTGGACTATCCCTAGGTCGTTTGGCATTCACGTTTTGCTCGATAGTTAGAACAGGTACATCAATATGTAGCTGATAAAGACCATTAATAAGGAAACCATTTGCAATTTTATTTCTTTCATAAAGAATGTTACAATGGTCCTTAAAGAAGGTAATCACATAGCCTTCTTGTGCTAAGCATGAAACAGAAATCAAATTCCTGCTAGCTGCAGGCACATAATAACAGTCTTTCAAAACTAAGTCTAAACCAGATGGTAATCGAAGAGGGTATGTTCCCACGGCTACTGCAGCAACTCTTGCTCCATTACCGATGCGTAGGATCATGTCTCCATCCCTCAGCCTCCTGCTATCCTCAAGACCCTGCATGGAAGTGCACAGATGAGCACTAGAACCAGAGTCAAGCACCCAACTGGATGCAGAAGAAACCGTAAGGTTAGACTCAATAACGAGCATACCTCCAGAAGGACCTTCCTTCTTGTTCTTCAGGGTGGCCAGGTAAGTAGGGCAGTTCCGCTTCCAATGGCCATCGCTGTTGCAATGGAAATACTTTCCTTTGACATCGGCCTTTTTCTTCGGCTCTGCCTTCTTCTTCTTTGTTCCTTCCACCTTCTTGCTTTTTCACAGACTTCTTTTTCTTTCCATAAGACTTTCTTTTGGAAGAAGTCCATTCCATAGCAAGAACTGAGCCTTTAGAACCTTTCATAGAAAGCTCAGCGGTAACCAGCATATTCATTAATTCGGCCAAGAAATTTTGAAGTTTATGCATGTGGTAATTCATGATGAATTGCCCATATGCATCAGTCAAGGATTGCAGAATAATATCATTCTGCAGATCCAAGTCTAACTTCACACCGAGCTTCTCAAGCTCTTCCATGTCCTTGATCATTGTCAGACAGTGATCTTGGACTGACTGCCCATCACGCATCTTAGCCTTAAAAAGTCAATTTCGTGACTTGATATTTGGCTGCGCGACTCTGTTCACCAAACATCTCCTGTAGGTGAGCCAACATTTGGCGAGCAGTCCCGATATCTTCATGTTGGCGCTGGAGCTCATCAGACATCGAGCCCAACATGTAATATCTGGCCTTATTATCTTCGTCTATCCATTTTTCTAGAGATGCTCTCTGTTCAGTGGATGGACGGGCTGGTAAGGTGGGAGGGTCCTGGTCCAATACATGGGTTAACTTCTCGGAACCCAAAATAATTTTGTAGTTCCTGAGCCAATCTTTATAATTGGGTCCGGTCAGTCTATGTGTGTCCAGGATACGTGCTAATGGGTTGGACGCAGACATTTTCCTGTAGAGAGTCAAAGATTCTAGTTAGATACTATAATTATGACTTGACCAATTTATTTAGAGAATTTTATTTTTAAATAAATTAGCTCCCACTATTTTCTCGGATCCCTACACTCCCTCTGTAGAGATGCAAAAATCTTCACGATTAATGATTTCTAGTGGGTGGTGCGGTCTCACCAACTGACTCATCACCTCACCTAACAGTTATTGGTGATGGGTTAGCCAATGAGTGAACAACTCTTGTTCAATGATTCTCTAATCATGGTGCACCCAAACTTGGTCTCTAATTCATGAATCTCATCCGTATCCGAAATATTGATCCACTCCTTAGTTAAGTCAGACCCACCATTTGCACAGACTGGATTTCCTAATTGAGTCTCTCACCGTATCCAGAAATATTGAGCCCAACTCATCCTCCAGCCCATAGCATCCAATGCCTAATAGACATGGTTGCATCTTTCGGTGCAACTGAGCCACTGTATCCAGTCCGAGAACAATCAACCCCGAAAAGGGCCCGCACATCTACAATGGTGGAAGACCTCAGACTTAATCTTTTCTTAGGGAAGAATTGATTCAGGTCTCATTAAACTAGACTTGTCATAGTCATAACAATTATGACTAACCTAGTGGCATGGGTTAGCTCGGATTATTGACCACCTCAGATCAGAACTGTGTCAACAGATATGGCCAGGTAAGTGAGACCGGTGGAAGGAATATGCCATTAACTCATACAAGAACGCATTCAGGTCGAGTAGCTTCCAATTAAAAACCAGTCGGTCGTATGTGCCAAACTTACCTTAGACACCAAATTGTTGAGTCCAGAACCAATTGGGTTAGCCTACAATCCAGACTCTAACCTCTGAGCCTAATTAGGTCTTGCTTGATCGTGACTCGATCTTGACCCAGACTTAATCCTATTAGGCTGGTCAATTTAAGCATTGTTGATCCCATCTAACCAACTCTTGATTCGGTTTGATCAACCGCTTAGACCTAATTGAGCTACCCAAGCCCGAACCCAGTATTATGAATATGTCTTAGATCTAAAATTCTCAATTTTAGATCTAATTAATATTTTATAATCTTAATTTTTAATTAAGTAGGGTTCATAAATAAAATATGCATAATAAATCCTAGGGTTTCAGGATCTAGGGTTTTGCAGAAAGTAAGTTTTGGGTTTCTGATTAAGGACGAACGCGCAGCACCCCTACACATCATAAGAACACCCCATCGAATGGGAAGAGAGGGCCTTTAAACTCCTTCTTCATTCTTATGATCGGACGGCCAAGAGGAACGCCTTAATCAGGAACATGCAATACTACAAAATAGTTTTAGATCTATATCATATATCTCATATACAAATTAGATCTAATCATGGCATATTTTGCATACATCTCATGTATCGAATCATGCATATTTTTAGATCTAAATTATCTCATAATAATCTAAAAAATTAGATTTAAATTGATCTAATCAAAATAAATTCTAATCTAGATAATTATGTAGAACTATTCTACAACTAGTCTAGACATGCATCAATCATATCTCATATGATATTTAAAATTAAATAATTTTTTTATTTGCTATTTTTTAGATGTTATTATAATAATTATAATATCAAAAAATAGTAAATAAATTAGATCTAAAATATGATTTAATCATAATTAAATTGCAAAACATGCAAGACTATTCTATAGAACTATTCTATTTTAGAACTAGTCATGCATATCTTTCTAATCTTAGATCCAAATCATTTAATTTTAATTTTTTCTAATTTTAGATCTGATCACATCTCATGTGACATCTGAAAATCACTTATTTTCTAATTAAAATAAATTTAAAATTAGATCTAAATACTTTTAGAACCTTGGCTCTGATACCAGTTGAAGGGAAATCCTGATTTTCCAGGACCAGGTTCGTTCAGATCTGATCAGATCAAGAGATATATTTCAAAATTTTTTTTTTTAATCTTTAATCAGATCTTAAGATATTTTAGATCTAATTATTATTATTTTAAAAATTAAAATAAAATTAGATAAATTAAATCAAATTTAATTTACCTTGAAGTGGGTAATCCTATTATCCCGTTGATGATCCTGTAAGCAGCGGAAGGTTCTGGATCAAGCCACGCAAGTGCCTGGCCTCTACCGATATCCACTCAGGATTGGATCTGGAGATCCTCTTCTTCTCTATCACATCTCCAAAAATTAGATCTGGATCTGATCTGGAGGATCTTCAAAACTCTTTTGAAGATCAGCAGTCGTCCTTTGCAGCAGTGCGCAGCCTTCTAGCTTTCAGTCACCTTTCTCTTGATCTGGATCGCACCAACCAAGGTCCAAAACTCCTTTTGGATATGGAGAGGAGAGGGAGAAGATGTGGGTTTGGCATGGAGGAAGGAGGGAGAGGCAGGCCTTGGGGTGTGGAGAATCTCATTTAATTTAGATACCTCTTTGAGTTGGGCGTAGGGTCTTATTTATAGACTAACTGTGATCCAACTCCTCTTCTTCCCAACCAATCACAACTCTTTGTGATGAAATCAGATCTAAATCTGATTGGTGGGAATAGAGTCCCCTGGATTCCTCCTTAGAGGGTGCCTAAGACCAGTCAAAGTTGGTTCTTAGGAGAACTCTAATTGGAATCCAAAAAGGAGATGGAGTCCCTAGTCCAACAGGGACTCCTGGGCGCCTCCAACTTGGGCACACGCCAAGGGTGGCGTGCGCCCTCTTCCTTGCCAGGTTCTGGCAGGGGGACAGGCCCCCACCAGCTCTCCAATAGGTGCATGACATGTGGATCAGAAGTCAAAGTGTCAATGGTCAACATTTGACCAGTCAAAGGTAGACTTTTGACCAAAGTCAAAGAACGAAGAAATGGCAGGTGACCAAAAATGGCAGGTAATGTCTTACAAAATAAGACAACCTTTTCTGACTTGGACAACCTCCAGTCAGACCATATGAAGGCCTCTGATTGAGCACAAACTCCTTTGGCTCAGTCAGGACAACTTATTTGTGATAGCAAAAGAAGAACGTTAGGTTCAATCGAGTGCTAGCACGATTTCCTTGAACCTAATTGAATCTCATTCAGATCAATTGAACTAGATCAGTTCAATTGATGATCACCAGATTCAAACCCTTGTTTGTGTGACCCAGTTAGGTTCAGTTCTGTATGGTAATGGGATATGTCATGATCTCTATCATCGACATCATCGAAACTCCTTTCGATGGATCAGAACTCTTCTGATTCGAACAGCTAGAATGATCGATCATCTAAATCATTCTAATTGCTCCCAAAATCCACCAGTGACACCTAGCAGTATATGGTGGCAACCCATCAGAGCTGAATGCGAACCTCTTGGTGCAGCTACCTGTGTGATTAAGTTCTTCTATCTTGAGCCCCGATCAGATTAGGGTTAAGGTGAACTCGTCAAACCCTAGTCTCTGTCATATGATGTAATCATTCGATTCAAGTCCAATGTGAAAATCTAAATAGAAACTCTTTCTATTATTTCACTCTGCCATGGCCATGGACTTCTGGACTTGATTCTCATGATCATCATAGGGCTGCTCCTCTACCACCGAGGTAGATAGATTCCATCTTGATGCCATCCAGTTCCTACAATGAACATGCTATAGCCAACATACACCTCAGGGTTCCATATGGCTAGGAGACCGAGTAATGGTGTAGTCAAACTATAACACCCTCAAGGTGAACTGTCGATGCACCTCAGGTCAAAGAACCAGACACACTACTGCAGCATCGAGTCAGTCATTGACGAGAAGGTAGACTTCCTAATGACTACTCGAGGTGGTCACGCTCAGTGCCCTCGTTCTCTAACGAGTACCTGTACTCTCGCTCCGGTGTCTCCACACCGTAGACTCAAGACTCATCTACTAAAGAGAAGCGATTGTACACCAACCTTCTGGATCAATCACCATCCTCATGATGATCCTATGGTCAGGAGCATTTTATGAGTTAATAATGATTATTCATGTCTTAAATTTTCAACTCTTGAAAATATGAATTATCATTACCATTAACTCAAAGGATGTATCACAGACACTAAATACACATATGTGATAGAAAATAACCCATTTTATTGGTTATAGTCAAAATTATAATTTTGCTCCTAGAAGTGTATTACAAGTGTCAGTCAATTCTGGCTTCTAGGGCACATATATCTAACAGATGGGACTCCAATTGCTTATTGCTTCATACTAAGGTGGTGCCAAAGAGTCTTCTTTGACCAATCTTGGCACCACATAAGAAGGTTTGTAGGAGACTCTAATCTGATTGGATCAGATAATGTTATCCCACCAATCAGATTTAGATTTAATTGCACAAAGAGCCGTGATTGGCCGGGATGATATGGCACTGCATGGTACAGTAGGGTCTATATACACCCTTTCTGTGCCTAGGATTTAGATCCTCTACCCTTTGCCCATGCCACATGGCTTCTCTACCTCCCTCTCCTTGCCACCTTCAGCTCCTCTCTCTCCTCTCCATGCCCCAGAAGCTTTGGGTTCGAGTTTGGTGTGATCTAAGCAAGAGAAAGGTGATAAGAAAGAAGAAGGCAGCACTATTGCAAGGGACAACATCCGATCTTCAAAAGATATTTTGAAGACCTTCAAGATCAAATCCAGATCTGATCTTTGGAGTACAGATTGAAATGAAGAAGATCTCTAGATCCTATCCAAGTTGATATCGGTAAAGGCCAGTGCTTGCATGGCTACATCTAGAACCTCAGGCAAACATCGAGATCATCACAGGATAATAGGATTATCCATAACAAGGTACGATTAAATTAGATTTAATTTAATTTATTTTTATTTTTATTTTATCAGATTGATAAAATTAGATCTGAAGAGTCTCAGATCTGATTTGGATCTAAGAAAAAATTTTTTAAAATATCCCTCTTGATCAAGTCAAATCTGAACAAATCTAATCCAAAAAATAGGATTTTTTCCTTCAGTTCGCTACCAAACCCAGTCATTTGGAGACATTAGACTACACTCTTCTTCTACCTAGCTTAGACCTACATCTTATGATTATCCTGATATATACTTGCTTAAGATGCTAGGATTCCTTTCCACGGTGTTAGTGACCCTTTCAATCTATTTTCAACATCTATATAGGATATAGCTCTCATACATCTTGTATGCTTTCATAATTCTATCTTTGAAATCACCATTGACTAATCAATGAAAATTTTATTTTATTTTATAAAAAATTAATATATTTAATATTATTTAATTGACTCAATATGTGCTTTGCTTGCAAAATAAAAGGAGAGAAATGATTGCTTGTTTGAATTAATTAAATATGCTAGATTTGAAAGAAGGAGAAGGAGAATTAAGGAAAGTTAATTTTTTGACATAGGGGAAGAGTTAAGAAAGTTAAGTTTTCTAGCATTTGTTATGAAAAATAAAAAAAAATAATTTTTAACTAAATAAAAGAAAAAAATATCAAAATATTAAAAGTAAAATTATTTTGATCTATTTTTGCACTCTTATAGTTCTAGTTATTTGATTTGCTTTAAAAACATTATTTCTATTTTATTTTTTATCCAATCATACTTTGCATGGTTTGATCCTATCATATTCTTTAATAATTAATTAGTATCAAGCTTAATCATGAAAAATATTTTACTCCGAATAAAAATTTTAGATAAATAATTTTTGAATCTCATGAAAAATCATTAATAGATATTTCTTTGTTGCTTGACTTGTTGCTTCACTCATACTTGAGCTTTCATGTGATTTTGTTTATTCATATTTTATATTGATATCAAAGAATTCTTTCTTAAGTGAAGTTTCATAATTGATATCAAATAGATTTTTTCTATCTTGCACTTCATTGACTTCTTTTGGCAAAAAAAAAATATTTTATGTCAAATCTAGTTTTGCATAGATTATATGATATCTTTTGAGATAAATTCAAAAAATTTTATATCTTTTTTGAACTAAATTAAGTGATATTTCTTAAGAAAAAGAAGATTTGAATTTAAATAGTAAATCTCTCTTTATTTTGTTTGCATAATCTATTGGTATCTATTCAAATGACTTATCAAAATAATTTGATCTAAACTTAATGAATTCATCCTTTTCTTTAATCAAAAACAAAAATAAATTGATATCAGATTTTATCACCTTGTACTCTATCTTTTGACAAAAAAAGATAAAGAAAGAAAAGAATGCTTTGTCTCAAATCTAAGTTTGCATAGTCATATTTTAGTATGATATTATTTGAGATAAATTATAAATGTTTGCTACCTTTTCTAAACTTAGTGTATAATATTTCTTGAGAAAACAAAGAAATAATTTTTAAACTTAAAAAAAATTACTTATATTATTTGATTTATTCATCTTTGATTGAAGCATTTATATATTTTTTAACTTATCAATTCATAATTGACTTGTTTGTGTCATTATTTCTAATAATCAATGAATATTTTAAAAATGCTTAACATCAATTAATCATTTTGATATTATCATGATTGAAGATATCTTGCTGTAAACATTTCTTTTTAAAATCAATAATTATAAAATTTTTATAAAAAAATAAAATTTTACGATATCATGATTATAATTGATTATTTGATTGATGGTTGATTATTTGAAACTCAATATGCTTGCTTTAAAATAAGTGTAATAGAAAAAAAAAATACTAAAAAAAATAATTTGATCTTAAAAGACTATTTAATTGAAAATACTTTTATTTGCAAAAAAAAGAGGGAGAATTTATTTAAGATGAATTAGTTATAAAATTGGTATCAATCAAATTTAAAAATCTAAGCTTAAAAGTTAAATTAGTATTAGTTAAAGATTAATGTGGTACCAATTAACGATACTTAACTTGAAAGAAAAGGAAGAGAATAAATTTAAAAATATCATATGATGAATTTTATGGTATTCACTTTTAAAAATAGGAGGAGAGACATTTGCTATAAATTAATATTGAAAATATTGATATTAATCTTAAATTCTCAATTATTTATCTTATAATTCTCTCAAATTTATATTTTATTTTAATTAATTTTAAATTCTCAATCAAATGCCTTATAGTCTTTTCAATTTATACTTTCATGTGTTTATTCAATTTGATTTACTTGATTTAAAGTATTATTAATTTAAAATAGTATCAGACAAATAAATTATTCTTAAATGTTCAAACTTGCTTAAAGTGGTATATATCATTTATATGCTGATTTTATAATTTAATTTATCTGAATATTCTTAACATTCTTGAAGTTGAATTAAATTAAAAACTCTTCTTACTCCTAGAAATAAATTTATAAAATTTTTAATGCACAATGTAAGATCTTTATAAAATTATTTTCAGCTTTGATACTATCTTTCATACTCTTTCGATACATACATTTTTAAAGTTTAATTGACTAAAACTTCTTGAGAAATATAAAAAATAAATATTAAAATTGATGTCAATTTTTTCATGTTATATTTATTTTATTTAAAAATTTTTTATTTTTTAAAATTAAATTAAAAATTAAAATTGATGTTATCAAATAGAAATTTGACATCGGACATACTTTTTTTGGTATTAAATATACTATAATATCTTGAAAAGTTCTATCCCTCAATATTGACTTGAAAATTTTGAATTAATTTTTTTTAGAAAGAATGAGAGTAATATCAATACAAATTTGATATCAAACATACTTATTTTTATATTAAATATTTCATGAAATTCAAATTTAATACTCTCTTGAAATTAAATCAAAATTTTTTAAATTTGATATATATTTTAAATTTTAATTAATTTTGATGATATATTTCAATGGTTTATTTGATGCAAAAAAAATAAAAAGTATTATGCTTGATTTCCTTGTTCTAAACTTTGAAAAGCTCTATTCCTCTTAAAGCTTAAAAAATATATATTTAAAAATTTGATTATAAAAGTTATAATCATTTAATAAGGGGGAGAGCCTTTGATATTTGAATTCAAGCAAATTTTTAAAAGAAAAGCAATATTTTAAGCATGTTTTAAATCTAAAGATAAGTTTTCAAAAGGAAGATGATTTATGTAACTTTTTTTTTTGAATTTGATATATCTCTCATTTGATACACTCCTATATCTTATTGATTTTAATGGTTTTCTTAATTCTTTCCATAAGCTTTTTAATGATTACCAAAAATGGGAAGAGGAATGTTGAGTATATGCTTAATAAATTGATGCTTAAAATACCCAATAATTTGATGCTTGAAATCTTAATACTCATTTATTTGAATTGAGACATTATAGTATAATGAGTATATAAAAAATATGTAATGAACTAAAGATAAATTAAGAATATTCATGAAGCATGCATTTATATATTTAAATTAATTACTTCATGATATATGTTGGCTAATTTTGATTATATATGGTACTTATCTTGTAAAGCTAACTATTTGTACTTATGATATGTAATGTAAACTTGATGTCACATCTTTATGTATTTTGACTAGAATTATTTACTTGATGTGTGACTTTTATATATTTTGAATATTGGCATCTTATTTTATCATGAATATGGAATATATTTTTTACATATAATATTAATTATATTATGAATCATCTTTTAAGGAGCAGGTTCTTCCTTCTTATTAGAAAGAGAAAGTAAATTTTATTCAAAATAAGGGAAGAATAGTTTTTTCTTAATTGATGATGTCAAAAAGAGAGAGTAGAGAAATAGAAATGAAAAATAAGCAAAATTAAGAAAAATTATCAAAGGCAATTGGGCAATAAGCAAATATGTCAAGAGAAATTATCAAAAAAAAAATTATCAAAGTAAATAATCTTATAAGCAATCTTCAAACTTCAAACTATTCATGATGTACTTTATTCAAATGATTGATTATAATATTCAAGTGATGTATCTTTATAAATTTAAAATTTTTAATTAATGCTACATATATATTATATTTTTGCTTATACTCAAGTATTTTATCATTATTAAAAAAAATATATTATTGCTCCAAGAATTGATTTTGATGATTACAAAATATTTGAGAAGATACTAATAATTTTGGCTTGAAAAAAGATCAATTATGTTTCAGGTTCAAAAAAAATTTCAAGTTTACTAAAGAAAGATGATGAGGGACAAAACTATAAATTTTATAAAGTTGGAGAAAATATGTTTCAAAATTCTCAACAACAAGCCTAAAAGATTTTTGATCCATTGAAGATAGTTTTATAAATTTTGGATGCATAATTTAAAAGAAAATCAAGAAGAAAGATGATGAGGGACAAAATCATAAATTTTATAAAGTTAGAAAAAATCTATTTCAGAAGTCTCAAGAATAAGTCTAGAAGATTTATGATCTATTGAAGACAGTTTCATGAATTTTGGATACATATTTTGAGAGAAAATCATGTTTAAGCAAAAGGGTCGACCCCTAGGTCGACCCCCCCGCTAAAACAGGCTGAATGGCATGTGTTTCATTGGTTGGCATACCAAAGGGATCGACCCCTAAGTCGTCCCCTATACTAGGGGTTGACCTAGGGTCGAACTCTGTTGTTCCAAAAGCCAGAAATGTAGAAACGGGGATTTTTCAACTTTCTGTCATAGAGGTCGACCTTCAAGTCGATCCCTATACAGGGGACGACCTAGGGGTCGACAACTACAACGAAAAAACTCCACCATGACTATTTTTTAATCTATTTTAGCTACATTTAATGTACATTTAAAACCCTTCAATGACTCTAATTCTATCTAAATTTCTCTGTAATGCTTATTGAAAATATATAGGCTCAAAAAGGAGGGAAGAAAATAAGAGATTCGAGTATTCATTTCAGTCCTAAGCAAAAAACTCTCTCCAAGCAAAGAAGCTTTCATTTCAAGCTCACCAAACCCTCAAGTACTTATTCAAGTTTTCAATAACTTTAACAAAAATCAAAAAAGTTTCTTTCTTTATTATGTAAAGAGTTTTAACATTTTATTTGCTCATTAAAGGAGCTAACTTTGTATTTCATTATTGTTAACACTTATACTCTATTTTATTATTTTGATTTAAGTTTTGGAGATTCCAAAACTTAAAAAGATTGATCGAAACCTTGAATCAAATTGTATAGGATTGGCTTGTACCTAAAAAATAAGTATTCTAGCTTGGGATAGCTAGGGTTGGAGGTACCGATATTATATTCTTATTGAATACGTTTAGTGGATTTGAATTTTCAAGTAGGAGCTTGGAGAGTGGATGTAGGTACAAGATTGGCACTGAACTACTATAAATCTTGCTTGTTTATGGTGTGCTTACTTATTTTCTGTCTTTATTTCTTTATTTTCTTACATAGTTGCATTTCATTTCTATACTTTACTTAAATTACTTACTCTCTTTCCGTCCTTCTTTTGTTAAATACTTGCTTTCTTACTATTTATCTTTTCACCTTACTTAAATCATCCATCTCATACAAATTGCATATCATCACATTATCTTTGTTATTCTAATTTAGTTTTAAAATTTTAAAAATCTAATTTACCCCCCTTCTTGGATTACATAGTTGGGCACCACAAAGTGATCATCTAATAATGGTACCCAACGATCGAATAGGTCGGATGTGTAGAATAACATTCTTAAAACCATATGGATATAGTTTTCATATAATTTATCTCCTTGACCAAAATGCTTGTAGGATACCTCAGAGTTTAACTATTGTTGGGGATAAACTCTGCTCCTATCGAAGTCCAGTCTGATGCTCAGTCTAATGCAACTAGTAGTCATGGAAGAGCTTCAGCCGATGAGTCTTAGCCGGCCAAACTCCTCAACGGTCAAGCTCCTTCCGAATTCCCCAGTGGTCGAGTCTTAGTCAAATCCCTTCAACCGACCGAACTTCTCAGCGGCCAAGCTCCAGTCAAACTTCTCAGCAGTCGAGCTTCAGTCGGACCTCTATGAGAGCCAAACTCCCTCTACACTCCTTCAGTCGTTTGCCTACGGGAGCCGAACTCCTTTCGAGCATCTCCTCCAGCCGGACGCCCATGAGAGCCAAAGTCTCTCCGTGCTCCTCCAGTCGAATGCCTACAGGAGTCGAACTCCTGCTAAACTTCTTCTTCGATCGAACTCCTTCAAGAGCTGAATTCCTTTCGAACTTCTCCCTCAGTCGGATTCCTCCAATGGATTACTCTCGGATGATCCCCTCCAGACATATCCCCCTTAGTAGTCCGAGATCCCCCAAAATGGATATACGCTGAGGTTCTTCACCAACCAATGTCTACTCTCTTGAACTATGGCTGTTGAACCTCGATGGTATGATCGCCACTATCAGTCTGGCAGCACCTCTTCTTTTGTAACAATTCCCATGTGGCCCATGATCGGACAACATGGCTGCCACTATCAGTCTGATGACACTGCTCTCTCCGTAATGAGCCCCATGTGGCCCACGATCGGACGACATGGATGCCACTACCAATCTAACGATATCGCTCTCTTCATAATGAGCCCCATGTGGCCCACGACTGGACGACTTGGCCACCACTACCATCCTGGCGATACCTCTCTTTTCGTATCGAACCCCATGCAGCCTAAGCGGCCTGCTACCAAACGGTATGGTCATCATCATCATTCAAGCTCCGTCTATAAAAGGGACCCTTCAGATATGTTTCTACGAGGCTCTTCTCTCCCCTCTAAAGCTCTAAGCTCACTTCTCTTTTCTGAGCACTTCATTTCTGTTGGCCAGAAGAGCTAACTTGATCGTCAGAGGGTCTTACCAGAGCCACCACCAACAATTTCGGAGGAAATTTTATTTTGCAAGTCACCGATGGCGACCTCGTCCTTCTCCACTCCAGTACGATCCGGCATCGACAAAATTTTACACTAACATAATTGGCACTAGAGGAAGGGCCTCTGCCTCTAAGATTCCCTTGTTCTTAAAGGAGTGCTCAGCGACAACCTCTCTCTTTCCTCTCTAGAAATCTTCCTTCTTCTTCTCTAGAGTTCTCTCGCAAGAGAAAATGCCTCCTAGGAGAGCTTCGACTTGATGATCAATGACCTCTGTGGCTCGATTCTAACTAGACCCATCTGCTCCCACTTCAGCTCTGGCAACTTAGGTTCCACCTGTAGCCATGGTAGATGTGGAGCAGTTCAACCTACTTGTCTAGCAGGTTTGTGGCCTCGTAGAGGCGGTGCAAGCCATGCATCGGCAGACCCCAGCACCAGTTCGATCTGTGCAGGATTCTTCGGAGCCTTATGGTCCGATCCGGGAATGGCCGACTTGGGCTACCTGACCTCTGATCTCCGAAAAGGAGAAGCAGAGGATGGAGGGCCCCTGCTCGGACCACGACTCAACCCAAGGGTAGGCTTCACACCCATTCTACCAGAAAACCCTGGAGATCAAAGATCGTGAAGATCTCTTGGATCAAAGGCTCTTAGAAATGAGACGACGAATCAAAGAGCTCCATCACACTCCCTCCTCACATGGTAATTACATTTGTACTGATCCTCCTTTTTCGTAAAAAATTATGCAGGAACTGATCCCGTCGAACTTCAAGCTCCCATAGTTAGAGAGTTACGATGGAACCACCGATCCGATCGACCACCTGAAAGCCTTCTGGATAATGATGTTGCTCCACGGCATGCTAGATGCTATTTTGTGTCGGGCTTTCCCCTCTATCCTTAAAGAAGCCATCAGGAACTGGTACTCGACGCTTAAGCCGAGTACCATCTTATTATTTGATCAGATGAGCCACCAGTTCGTAGCCCACTTCGTCAGCAGTCGATGTTCGCACCAAGGTTCAAATTTTTTGATAACCATCAAGCAGGAGGAGGAATCCATCCGAGCTTATGTTACTTGATTTAATACTGCCGCATTGGAGGTCCAAAACTCGAACCAATCAGTTGCCATGGCCGCTCTCAAGGGCAACCTCCAGAAGAATGATTTGCTGTTCTTCCTAAAAAAGAAGTACCCTAAGGACTTTACCGACATGCTAGCTCAGGCTGAAGGTTATGCCCATGCTGAGAAGGCCTTCAAGGCCAAGGACGATGGAGTAGGTGGTGAGCGGCAAATCGACGGACCAGGTAGGCCCGTCGAAGAAAGAAAGCCAAGTGAAGCTCGGTCGTGGTCCTGGACTCCTTCTGGGTGCAAGCGAGCCCAAACTCCCCTTCGAACTCGGAGGCGAGGAAGCCCCAATGAAAGGGCACGTCGAGGTTCTCCCTAATGAAGATTTCACAATTATGCCCCTCTTAATGCTCTGAAAACCCAAGTGCTGATAGAAATTAGAAAGTAGTTGCTGAAGTCGGAGAGGATGCGTTCTCGCCCCGATAAGTGCAATCCCAATAAGTTCTGCCTTTATCATGGTGACCACGATCATGACATAGAGGAGTGCATCTAACTCCAAGATGAGATTAAGGAGCTCGTCAGGCGAGGCAGACTTGGCCAATTCCTACGAAGAGGTCTGAAGGATGGAAAGATCGACTGAGGGTGTTATCGCAGCCTGAGCTACCAAGGGCGGAGGACCAACAAGAAGATCGGTTGCCTCTCGACGTCATCAATACCATCTCAGGGGGACTTCAACAAGGAGAGACCAGCGGATCTAAGGAATTGGTGAAAAGATGGAGGACCAAGAAACCCGTGACCTTTACCGAGGTGGATGCTCAGGGAGTCCAGTTCCTACACAATGATGCGGTCATAATCTCTTTGAACATGCCGACTATGATGTACGTCGTATCTTGATGGATAATGGAAGCTCGATCGACGTATTATTTTATGATGTCTTCTCAAAAATGTCCTTATTCGATGACCACTTGGGACCTATGAACTCTCCACTAGTAGGATTCACTGGTAGTGCCGTACCAGTTGAGGGCATAATAACTTTGGCTGTGACTGCGGGGCAACACCCAAAATTGGCTAGGGTGCAGGTCGATTTTCTAGTCGTGAGGACTCCATCCACCTATAATGCTATTCTCGGCTGAACTGGTCTAAATGCACTTCGGACGGTGGTATCAACCTACTATTTAAAGATGAAGTTTTCGATAAATCATGGGATCAGAGAGATCAGGGGAGATCAGGCTTTGGCAAGGCACTACTACTCAATTGCCCTACATAAGAAAGAGCGGTCGGACCCTTATCCTATTGATGGGCTGGATGTCCGCGATGACCTCATTGAGAAGTGGGGCGAGCCTATGGAGGACGTCGTCACTATACCCTTAAATGATGGGAATGCAGAGCATGCGGTATAGATTGACTCCAACTTGGGAAACGAGGTTTGGAAGTAACTCGTTGCCTTCTAAAGGGAAATCCTGATTTCTCAGACCAGGTTCGTTCAGATTTGATCTGATCAAGAGATATATTTTAAAAACTTTTCTCTTTGATTCGAATTAGATCTGGAATGTTTTAGATCTAATTTTTATTATTCTAGTAATTAAAATAAAATATAGATAAATTAAATCAGATTTAATTTACCTCGATGTAGGATAATCCTATTATCCATTGATGATCCTGTAAGCAGCGGAAGGTTCTAGATCTAGCCACACAAGTGCCTGGCCTCTACCAAAATTCACTCGGGCTAGATCTGGAGATCCTCTTCTTCTCTATCACGTCTCCAAAAATCAAATCTGAATCAGATTTGGAGGATCTTCAAAATAACTTTCGAAGATCAGCAGTTGTCCTTTGCAGCAGCGCAGCCTTCTAGCTTTTGGTTGCCTTTCTCTCCCCTAGATTGCACCAACTGAGATCCTAACTTCTTTGAACGTGGAGAGGAGAGGGAGAAGATGAACTTGGCATGGAGGTGGAAGAGAGAGGCAACCTTGGGGCATAGAGAATTATTCTCTCCTTTGAGTTGGGTGCAGGGTCTTATTTATAGACTATGCATGATCCAACTCCTCTTCATCCCAACCAATCACAACCCTTTGTGAAATCAGATCTAAATCTGATTGGTAGGAATAGAGTCCCTTGGATTCATCGTTAGATGGCACCTAAGACTAGTCAAAGTTGATTCTTAGGAGGAGTCTAATCAGAATCCAATAAGGAGATGGAGCCCCTGTCCAACAGGAACTCCTGGGTGCCTCAACCTTGGTGGCGTGCGCCCTCCTCCTTGCCAGTTTCTGCTAGGGCGGTGGTGTGTGCCCTCCTCCTTGCCAGTTTTTGGTAGGGGGACAAGCCCCACCAGCTCTCCAATAGGTGCGTGACATGTGGACAGAAGTCAAAGTGTCAATGGTCAACATTTGACCAGTCAAAGGTAGACTTTTGACCAAAGTCAAAGAACAAAATGAGGTGACCAAAAATGGCAGGTAATGTCTTACAAAATAAGACAACCTTTTTTTGATCTGGACAGGCTCCAGTCAGACCAAGTGAAGACCTCTGATCGAGCACAAACTCCTTTAGCTCAGTCAGGACAACTATTTATGATAGTAAAAGAAGAACGTTAGGTTCAATCGAGTGCTAGCACGATTTTCCTTGAACCTAATTGAATCTCATTCAGATCAATTGAACTAGGATCAGTTCAATTGATGATCACCAGATTCAAACCCTTATTTGTGTGACCCAGTTAGGTTCAGTTCTGTATGGTAATGGGATATGTCATGATCTCTATCATCGACATCATCGAAACTCCTTTCGATGGATCAGAACTCTTCTGATTCGAACAGCTAGAATGATCGATCATCTAAATCATTCTAATTGCTCCCAAAATCCACCAGTGACACCTAGCAGTATATGGTGGCAACCCATCAGAGCTGAATGCGAACCTCTTGGTGCAGCTACCTGTGTGATTAAGTTCTTCTATCTTGAGCCCCGATCAGATTAGGGTTAAGGTGAACTCGTCAAACCCTAGTCTCTGTCATATGATGTAATCATTCGATTCAAGTCCGAATGTGAAAATCTAAATAGAAACTCTTTCTATTATTTCACTCTGCCATGGCCATGGACTTCTGGACTTGATTCTCATGATCATCATAGGGCTGCTCCTCTACCACCGAGGTAGATAGATTCCATCTTGATGCAATCCAGTTCCTACAATGAACATGCTATAGCCAACATACACCTCAGGGTTCCATATGGCTAGGAGATCCGAGTAATGGTGTAGTCAAACTATAACACCCTCAAGGTGAACTGTCCGATGCACCTCAGGTCAAAGAACCAGACACACTACTGCAGCATCGAGTCAGTCATTGACGAGAAGGTAGACTTCCTAATGACTACTCGAGGTGGTCACGCTCAGTGCCCTCGTTCTCTAACGAGTACCTGTACTCTCGCTCCGGTGTCTCCACACCGTAGACTCAAGACTCATCTACTAAAGAGAAGCGATTGTACACCAACCTTCCGGATCAATCACCATCCTCGTGATGATCCTATGGTCGGGAGCATTTTATGAGTTAATAATGATTATTCATGTCTTAAATTTTCAACTCTTGAAAATATGAATTATCATTACCATTAACTCAAAGGATGTATCACAGACACTAAATACACATATGTGATAGAAAATAACCCATTTTATTGATTATTAGTCAAAATTATAATTTTGCCCCTAGAAGTGTATTACAAGTGTCAGCCAATTCTGGCTTCTAGGGCACATATATCTAACAATCTCCCACTTGTCCTAAAGCCAATTGGCTACAAGTCTAAGTCCCATCTTCTCAAGGTGGGCTTCGATCTTCTGCTGGCCCAACGGCTTTGTAAGTGGGTCTGCCACATTATCTGTGGAGTTGACTCTCTTGACCTCGACGTATAACCCTTCTCGAGGTAATCGCGGATGAGGTGGTATCGCCGCTCAATATGCTTGGATTTCTGGTGAGACCTCGGCTCCTTAGCAAGGGCTATGGCGCCATTGTTGTCGCAGTATAGAGGAATGGCATCTGATGGCATTACTCCAATTTCTGCAGCAAACTTCTTATACCAGAATGCTTCCTTCGCAGCCTCTGATGCAGCGATATATTCTGCTTCCATGGTGGAATCTGCTATCATGGTTTGCTTGAAACTCTTCCAGCTGACAGCACCACCATTGCACACAAACAGACTCCCAGATGTCGACTTTCGATCATCTATATCGGACATGAAATCCGAGTCTGTGTATCCCTGGACTTGGAGTTCTCCAGTTACCAAAGACCAACATCATATCCTTAGTTCTTCTCAAGTACTTAAGGATACATTTCACAGAAGTCCAGTGTTCTTCACCTAGATTTGACTGATATCTGCTTGTGACACTCACAGCATGGGCTATATCAGGTCGTGTACATAGCATGGCATACATGAGGCTCCCTATTGCAGAAGCATAAGGGATCTTGCTCATGCATTCTATTTCCTCAGGTGTGCTAGGGCACATCTTCTTGGAAAGATGAATACCATGTCTGAAGGGTATTAATCCCCTCTTAGAGTTTTCCATACTAAACCTCTTTAGTACTTTCTCTATGTACATCTTCTGTGAAAGTCCTAGCATCCTATTCGGTCTATCCCTATAGACCTTAATTCCTAGAATAAAGGATGCTTCACCTAGGTCTTTCATGGAGAATTCCTTGGACAACCATATTTTGACTGTATCGTCAATCATGGGAATATCATTCCCAATAAGGAGGATGTCATCCACGTACAATACGAGGAAGACAACAGCGCTCCCACTGACCTTTTTGAAGAACACATGGTTCCTCTTCATTTTTGATGAAACCAAACTTTTTTGATCACATCATTGAAATGAGTGTTCCAGCTCCGAGATGCTTGCTTAAGTCCATATATGGACCTTTGCAGCTTGCAAACCTTGTGATCAGTATCACTGGATGTGAAACCTAGCGGCTGTTCCATATAGATATCTTCCTCAAGATATCCATTTAAGAATGCCATTTTCACGTCCATTTGCCATATTTCATAATCGAAATAGGCTGCAATGGCAAGCAATGTGCGGATGGATTTTAGCATAGCCACTGGGGAAAAGGTATCCTGATAGTCAATGCCTTCGCATTGACTATAACCTTTTGCCACTAGTCTAGCCTTGAATGTCTCCACATTCCCATCTGCACCAATCTTTCTCTTGAAGATCCATTTACACCCAATAGGTACTATACCTTCTGGTGGATCTACCAAGGTCCAGACTTGGTTTGAGTGCATCGAGTCAATTTCTGACTGCATTGCCTCTAGCCATTTCTCAAAGTCGATATCTGATATCGCCTCGTTGTAGGTTTTGGGATCATCACCATGAGCACCATTACCTATGAGGAATATTTTCTCTACTTCCTCTGAAATAATACCTAAGTATCTTTCAGGAGGATGGGAAACTCTTTTCGATCTATGAGGTGGAGGAGGTAGTGTTCTTATTGGCTCAACCTGATTTGGTTCCAATTGGTCCTTAGCTCATTGTACTTGTGAGACTTTCTCATCAAGCTTAATCTGCTTTCCAATGCCGCTATCTTGAATAAACTATTTTTCAAGAAAGATGGCATGTCGACTCACAATCACATTGTGGTCTTCTGGAATGTAGAAATAGTATCCTAATGACTCTTTAGGATATCCTATGAATCGAGCTCTGAAGGACCTAAACTCTAACTTATCCGCTTGTTGTCTTTTGACATGAGCCGGACAACCCCAAATTCTGAGATGACTCAGACTTGGTTTCTTACCATGCCATATCTCATACGGTGTGGTAGGAACGGTTTTAGAGGGAACCCTATTCAGTAGATAAATTGAAGTTAACAATGAAGTGTCCCCAAAGAAAATCAGGAAGGTCTGTGAAGCTCATCATGGATCGAACCATATCCAATAGAGTCCGATTTCTCCGTTCTGAAACCCCGTTGAGTTGAGGTGTTCCTGGTGGAGTCCATTGAGAGACTATGCCATTTTTCTTGAGATAGTCTAGGAATTTTTGGCTAAGGTATTCACCTCCTCGATCTGATCGAAGAACCTTAATGGGTTTTCTAGTTTGTTTTTCTACTTCATGTCTGAATTCTTTGAACTTTTCAAAAGCTTCAGACTTGTGTCTCATAAGATACACATACCCATACCTAGACAGATCATCGGTAAAGATAATGAAGTAGACAAAATTGCCTCTAGCCAGGCACATCAAATGGGCCGCACACATCAGTATGTACTAGGGCAAGGAGATCTGTGGCCCTTTCCCCATGTCCTACAAAAGGGAGTTTAGTCATTTTGCCTTGAAGACAAGATTCATAAGTTGGATATGACTCGGAAGTCAATGGACTCAATAGCCCATTTTTCTCTAATTTGTTGATCCTATCTTCTGCTATATGACCTAATCTCAGGTGCCATAGATACCTATCATTTGGACTATCCCTAGGTCGTTTGGCATTCACGTATTTTGCTTGATAGTTAGAACATATACATCAATATGTAGCTGATAAAGACCGTTAATAAGAAAACCATTTGCAATTTTATTTCTTTCATAAAGAATGTTACAATGGTCCTTAAAGAAGGTAATCACATAGCCTTCTAGTGCTAAGCATGAAACAGAAATCAAATTCCTGCTAGCTGCAGGCACATAATAACAGTCTTTCAAAACTAAGTCTAAACCAGATGGTAATCGAAGAGGGTATGTTTCCACCATCACTGCAGCAACTCTTGCTCCATTTTCGATGCATAGGATCATGTCTCCATCCCTCAGCCTCCTGCTATCCTCAAGACCCTGCATAGAAGTGCACAGATGAGCACTAGAACTAGAGTCAAGCACCCAACTGGATGCAGAAAAAATCGTAAGGTTAGACAAAATAATGGGCATACCTCCAGAAGGATCTTCCTTTTTATTCTTTAGGGTGGCCAGGTAAGTAGGGTAGCTTCGCTTCCAGTGGCCATCGCTGTTGCAATGGAAATACTTTCCTTTGACGGCAGCCTTTTTCTTTAGCTCTGTCTTCTTCTTCTTTTCTCCTTCCACCTTTTGCTTTTTCGCAGACTTTTTTTTCTTTTCAGAAGAATTTCTTTTAGAAGAAATCCATTTAATAGCAAGAACTGAGCCTTTAGAACCTTTCATAGAAAGCTTAGTGGTGACCAGCATGTTCATTAATTCGGCCAAGGAATTTTGAAGTTTGTGCATGTGGTAATTCATGATGAATTGCCCATAGACATCAGTCAAGGATTGCAGAATAACATCATTCTGTAGATCCAAGTTTAGCTTCACACCGAGCTTCTCAAGCTCTTCCAAGTTCTTGATCATCATCAGATAATGATCTTGGACTGACTGCCCATCACACATCTTAGCCTTAAAAAGTCATTTCATGACTTGATACTTAGCTGCGCAACTCTGTTCACCAAACATCTCTTACAGGTGAGCCAACATTTGGCAAGCAGTCTTGATATCTTCATGTTGGCATTGGGGCTCATCAGACATCGAGCCCAATATATAATATCTGGCCTTATTATCTTTGTCTATCCATTTTTCTAGAGACGCTCCCTGTTCAGCGGATGGACGGGCTGGTAAGCTGGGAGGATCCTAGTCCAATACATGAGTTAACTTTTCGAAACCCAAAATGATTTTGTAGTTTCTGAGGCAATCTTTATAATTGGGTCTGGTCAGTCTATGTGTGTCCAGGAGACATACTAATGGGTTGGACGCAAACATTTTCCTGTAGAGAGTCAAAGATTCTAATTAGATACTATAATTATGACTTGATCAATTTATTTAGAAATTTTATTTTTAAATAAATTAGCTTCCACTATTTTTCAAATTCCTACACTCCCTCTATAGAGATGCAAAAATCTTCATGATTAATAATTTCTAGTAGGTGGTGCGGTCTCACCAACTGACTCATCACCTCACCTAACAGTTATTGGTGATGGATTAGCCAATGAGTGAACAACTCTTGTTCAATGATTCTCTAATCATGGTGCACCCAAACTTGGTCTCTAATTCATGAATCTCACCATATCTGGAATATTGATCCACTCCTTAGTTAAGTCAGACCCACCATTTGCACAGACTGGATTCCTAATTGAGTTTCTCACTGTATCCAGAATATTGAGCCTAACTCATCCTCCAGCCCATAGCATCCAATGCCTAATAGACATGGTTGCATCTTCCCGATGCAACTGAGCCACTGTATCCAACCGAGAACAATCAACCTCGAGAAGGGCCCGCACATCTACAATGGTGGAAGACCTCAGACTTAATCTTTTCTTAGGGAGAATTGATTCAGGTCTCATTAAACTAGACTTGTCATAGTCATAACAATTATGACTAACCTAGTGGCATGGGTTAGCTCGGATTATTGACCACCTCAAATCAGAACTGAGTCAACAGATATGGCCAAGTAAGTGAGATCGGTGGAAGGGATATGCCATTAACTCATACAAGAATGCATTCAGATCGAGTAGCTTCCAATTAAAAACCAATCGGTCGTATGTGCCAAACTTACCTTAGACACCAAATTATTGAGCCAAAACCAATTGGGTTAGCCTACAATCCAGACTCTAACCTCTGAGCCTAATTAGGTCTTGCTTGATCGTGACTCGATCTTGACCCAGACTTAATCCTATTAGGCTGGTCAATTTAAGCATTGTTGATCCCATCTAACCAACTCTTGATTCGGTTTGATCAACCGCTTAGACCTAATTGAGCTACCCAAGCCCGAACTCAGTATTATGAATATGTCTTAGATCTAAAATTCTTAATTTTAGAATATAATTAATATTTCATAATCTTAATTCTTAATTAAGTAGGGTTCATAAACAAAATATGCACAATAAATCCTAGGGTTTCAGGATCTAGGGTTTTGCAGAAAGTAAGTTTTGGATTTCTGATTAAGGACGAACGTGCAGCAACCCTACACGTCATAAGAATATCCCATCAGATGGAGGAGAGGGCCTTTAAACCCTTCTTCATTCTTATGACCGGATGGCCAAGAGGAACGTCTTAATCAGGAACATGCAATACTATAAAATAGTTTTAGATCTATATCATATATCTCATATACAAATTAGATCTAATCATGGCATATTTTGCATACATCTCATGTATCGAATCATGCATATTTTTAGATCTAAATTATCTCATAATAATCTAAAAAATTAGATTTAAATTGATCTTATCAAAATAAACTCTAATCTAGACAACTATGTAGAACTATTCTACAACTAGTCTAGACATGCATCAATCATATCTCATATGATGATTTAAAATTAAATAATTTTTATTTACTATTTTTTAGATATTATTATAATAATTATAATATCAAAAAATAGTAAATAAATAGATCTAAAATATGATTTAATCAAATTAAATTATAAACATGCAAGACTATTCTATAGAACTATTCTATTTTAGAACTAGTCGTGCATATTTTCTAATCTTAGATTCAAATCATTTAATTTTAATTTTTTTGATTTTAGATCTTATCACATCTCATGTGACATCTAAAATTACTTATTTTTTGATTAAAATAAATTTAAAATTAGATCTAAACATTTTAGAACCTTAGCTCTGATACTAGTTGAAGGAAAATCCTGATTTTCCAGACCAGGTTCGTTCAGATCTGATCGGATCAAGAGATATATTTCAAAAACTTTTCTCTTTAATACAAATTAGATCTAGAATGTTTCAGATCTAATTTTTATTATTCTAATAATTAAAATAAAATATAGATAAATTAAATCAGATTTAATTTATCTTGATGTAGGGTAATCCAATTACCCATTGATGATCCTATAAGCAGTGGAAGGTTTTGGATCTAGCCATGTAAGTGCCTGGCCTCTACCGATATCCACTCAGGCTAGATCTAGAGATCCTCTACTTCTCTATCACATCTCCAAAAATTAGGTCTGAATCTAATTTGGAGGATCTTCAAAATAGCTTTCGAAGATCAGCAGTTGTCCTTTGGAGCAGCACAGCTTTCTAGCTTTCTGTCGCCTTTCTCTTCCCTAGATTGCACCAACTGAGATCCCAAACTTCTTTAGGCGTGGAGAGGAGAGGGAGAAGATGAACTTGGCATGGAGGAGGAAGAGAGGTAGCCTTGGGGCGTAGAGAATTGTTCTCTCCTTTGAGTTGGGCGTCGGGTCTTATTTATAAACTATGCGTGATCCAACTCCTCTTCATCCCAACCAATCACAACCCTTTATGAAATCAGATCTAAATTTGATTGGGGGAAATAGAGTTCCTTGGATTCATCCTTAGATGGCGCCTAAGATCAGTCAAAGTTGGTTCTTAGGAGGAGTCTAATCAGAATCCAATAAGGATGGTGGCGTGGGCCCTCCTCCTTGCTAGTTTCTAGCAGGGGGACAAGTCCCACCAACTCTCCAATAGGTGCATGACACGTGGATAGAAGTCAAAGTATCAATGGTCAACATTTGACCAGTCAGAGGATGAGAAATGGTAGGCGACCAAAAATAGTAGTTATTATCTCATAAAATAAGACAACCCTTTTTTGACCTGGACAGGCTTCCGTCAGACCAAGTGAAGGCCTCTGATCGAGCACAAACTCCTTTAGCTTAGTTAGGAAAACTATTTATGATAGTAAAAGAAGAACATTAGGTTCAATCAAGTGCTAGCACGATTTTCTTGAACCTAATTGAATCTCATTCAGATCAATTGAACTGGATCAGTTCAATTGATGATCATCAGATTCAAACCCTTGTTTGTGTGACCCAGTTAGGTTCAGTTCTGTATGGTAATGGGATATGTCATGATCTCTATCATCGACATCATCGAAACTCCTTTCGATGGATCAAAACTCTTCTGATTCGAACAGCTAGAATGATCGATCATCTAAATCATTCTAATTGCTCCCAAAATCCACCAGTGATACCTAGCAGTATATGGTGGCAACCCATCAGAGCTGAATGCGAATCTCTTGGTATAGCTACCTGTGTGATTAAGTTCTTCTATCTTGAGCCCCGATCAGATTAGGGTTAAGGTGAACTCATCAAACCCTAGTTTCTATCATATGATGTAATCATTCGATTCAAGTTCGATGTGAAAACCTAAATAGAAACTCTTTCTATTATTTCACTCTGCCATGGCCATGGGCTTCTGGACTAGATTCTTATGATCATCATAGGGCTGCTCCTCTACCACCGAGGTAGATAGATTCCATCTTGATGCAATCCAGTTCCTAGAATGAACATGCTATAGCCAACATACACCTCAGGGTTCCAAATGGCTAGGAGATCGAGTTATGGTGTAGTCAAACTATAACACCCTCAAGGTGAACTGTCGATGCACCTCAGGTCAAAGAACCAGACACACCACTACAGCATCGAGTCAGTCATTGATGAGAAGGTAGACTTTCCAATGACTACTCGAGGTGGTCACGCTCAGTGCCCTCATTCTCTAATGAGTACCTGTACTCTCGCTCCGATATCTCCACACCATAGACTCAAGACTCATCTACTAAAGAGAAGCAATTGTACACCAACCTTTTGGATCAATCACCATCCTTGTGATGATCCTATGGTCGGGAGCATTTTATGAGTTAATAATGATTATTCATGTCTTAAATTTTCAACTCTTGAAAATATGAATTATCATTACCATTAACTCAAAGGATGTATCATAGACACTAATTACACATATGTGATAGAAAATAATCCATTTTATTGATTATAGTCAAAATTATAATTTTGCTCCTAGAAGTGTATTACAAGTGTCAGTCAATTCTGGCTTCTAGGGCACATATATCTAACACCTTCCTCAGGCGAAATGCAAATATCTTCATCTAGACCCTAGCGGATATGCCGAGAATCGATGCTGAGGTCATGGAACATCAACTGGCCATTGATTCAAAGCATCGACCGATAAAAGAAATGATGCGCCACCATGCCCCAGAGAGGCAGAAAGCAATCATCGAAGAAGTAGATAAGCTCCTCAAAGTTGGATTCATCCGAGAGGTTAATTATCCGACCTGGGTCTCAAACATGGTTCTCATCAAAAAGGCGAATAATAGGTGAAGAATGTGCATTGACTTCAAAAGGCTGAACAAGATCTGTCTTAAAGATAGCTACCCTCTACCCAGGATTGATCAACTGGTGGATGCGATCTTAGGCCACGAGCTTCTAACCTTCATGGATGTCTTCTTTGATTATAACCAGATAAGGATGGTGCTTGAGGATGAGGAGAAAACCACTTTTGTTACTAACTGTGGTCTTTATTGTTACAGGATCATGCCCTTTGGACTCAAAAATGCAAGGGCAATATACCAGCGTCTGATCAATAAGATCTTCAAGAAGCAGATCGGCCGCAACATGGAGGTGTACGTGGATGACATGCTCGTCAAAAGCCGAGCTTCTACAAACCACCTCGTCGACCTTGAAGAGACCTTCAGCACACTCAGGAAGCATAAGATGAAATTGAACCCCACCAAGTGCACCTTTGGCATGACCTCTGGGAAGTTTCTGGGGTTCATGGTGTCGAGATGCGGGATTGAATCAAACCCCAAAAAAATCCAAGCCATTTGGAAGATGACTGCTCCAAAAATGATCAAAGAAGTTCAGCACCTGATCGAAAAGATGGCGTCCCTAAATCACTTCATCTTAAGGTCGACTGCACGATGTGTGCCATTCTTCCAAGTTCTCAGGCAACCAAAGAACTTCTACTAGACAGTGGAGTGCCAATGGGCGTTCGAGAAGCTTAAAAACTACCTTGACTCACCCCCACTACTGGCAAAGCCCAAACTTGAAGAGGAATTATTTTGTACCTAGCTGTCTCCCCAGTGGCCCTGGCGGCAGTCCTGGTCAAGGAAGAAGCAAAGATGCAGTGATCGATCTACTACGTAAGCTAGATCCTAAGGAATGTGGAGATCAGGTACTTTAGGCTAGAAAAATTAGCTTACTCTCTTCTAATTGCTATTAGGAGACTTCGACCTTATTTTCAAGAGCATACCATAACAGTCCTCACAGACCAACCAATAAAAGCAGTCCTTCACCGAATGGATGCCTTCGGGAGAATCGCAAAATAGGCAATCAAGCTCATAGAGTTTGACATCAACTATCGACCCCAGCCATCGATTAAGGCCCAGATATTAGCAAATTTTATGCTAGAATGCACCATTCCAGTTGAAGTTGAGCTTGAACAAATCGAGATCGGTGCCCTACTGTTGTGGCTGAACCCGCCAGAGGAAAGTGCCGACCTTTTCGAAGGCTTTTGGGCTCTGCATGCTGATGGTTCATCCAACTTTGCTGGAGCTAGTGTGGGGTTGGTCTTGGTCAGCCCTGAGGAAGTCGTCGTCGAGTATGCACTATGCTTCGAATTCCCTATGGCCAACAATGGGGCCGAATATGAAGCACTGATAGCCGGATTAAAAATAGCAAGGGAATTGAAAATAGATCGGCTTCTAGTCTATAGCGATTCGCAGTTGATGGTCGGTCAAGTTAATGGCAGCTATGAAGCACGAGAGGAAAGCATGGTGAAATACCTTGGGAAGTGAAGGACTTGACTCTGGCCTTCGGTAGTTTCGATATTTAATAGATTTCGAGGGCAGAAAACACAAGAGCCGATCGTCTCTCCAAGTTGGCCACTTCAGCCCCATCCGAACTGTCCAAAGAAGTATTTTTGGAGACTTTGAAGTGCCCAAGTCTAGAGGAATCTCAGGGCATCCTACAGATGGAGTTTGAGCCAAGCTAGATTGATCCGTTGGTCGCCTACCTCAAGGAGGGAGTCCTTCCTCATGATTCGAAAGAAGCTCAAAAACTCAGGAATCAAGCCTCCCAGTACGTTTTGTATGAGGGCAGACTGTATAAGTGGTCGTACTCGCTTCTGCTGCTAAGATGTCTCCGATCTTCAGAGGCCGACCTTGCATTATGGGAGGTGCATGAGGGACTTTGTGGAAGTCACATAGGGCCAGGTCCCTGTCGCAAAAACTACTTCGGCAAGGATACTACTGGCCGACCTTGTTTCATGATTCCATGGAGTATGTTAAAAAATGCGACCATTATTAGAAGAATGCAAATGTATAAAGGCAATCAGCCTCCGAGCTTACTCCGCTAAGTACACCTTGACCATTTGCACAATGAAAAAAGGACATACTTGGCCCTTTCCCGATGGCGTCCGAGCAGCGAAAGTTCCGCCTAGTCGCGATTGACTATTTCACCAAGTGGGTCGAAGCCGAACCACTAGCGAAGATTATCGAGGCCAAGATACAAAACTTTATCTGGAAGTCAGTAGTCTATCGATTTGGTTTGCCCCAAACTCTCATAATTGATAATGGGCGGTAGTTCGCTGGGGCGAGGTTCATCAAGTTCTATAAAATCCTAAATATCTCCCACCACTTCACATCGATGGCTCACCCGCAGGCCATTGGGAAAGCTGAAGTGATCAATTAGACTCTGCTGCAAGGCATCAAGACAAGGCTCGATAGAGCAAAGGGGGCCTGGATGGACGAACTCTACCACATCCTCTAGGCATATCGAATTACACAAAGACTGTCGATCGGAGAAACGCCATTCGCCTTGGCCTTTTGCATGGAGGCAATCATCCCAATTGAACTTAAGCTCCTGTCAGCATGGGTCGTGGCCTTCAACGAGCAGCACAACCCACAGGACCTTAGAACTAACCTCGATCTGCTGGAAGAAAAAAGGAAGGAAGCCCACATCCGAATGATGGCCTACAGATGGAAGGTGGCCTGATACTATAACTCCAGAGTTAGAGGTAAGACATTTAGAGTGGGGGACTTGGTGCTCTGGTGAGTCACCATCTCTCAGCCTCAGAGCTAGGAAAAGCTCGCCCCAAATTGGAAAGGCCCGTATGAAGTGGTGGAGGTCATCCAGCTCGATACTTATCGTTTGAAGGAGCTCGGAGAGATGATGATTCCACGACCTTGGAACTCAAAAAATCCAAGGATGTATTACTAGTAATCTTTCTTCAATAAAACTACTTCATTTCAGCATTATTGATTCTTGGTGCAAGAATTATGTGAGAATAGGAAAGAAACGATCGAAAGTGGCCATGTTGGGAATAGGTGGAGAACCTTGTCCTAACATGAGCGAGTCGAAGTTCTTTAACCTCGACTGGAGATAAGATCTCCTCCAAGCTTCAACCTTAACTGTAGGAGATAAGATCTCCCATGAGCCAACCTCGGCTATAGGAGATAAGATCTCCTTCGAGCTTCAACCTTGGCTGCAGGAGATAAGATCTCTCCTGAGTCTCAACCTCGACTGTAGGAGATAAGATCTCCCCCAAGCTTCAACCTCGGCTATAGGAGATAAGATCTCCCCCGAGCCAACCTTGACTGCAGGATATAAGATCTCCTCAAGCCTCGACTTGTCTGCAGGAGATAAGATCTCCCTCGAGCTTCAACCTCGGCTGTTAGGAGATAAGATTCTCCCCGAGGCAACCTTGGTTGCCGGAGATAAGATCTCCACCAAGCTTCGATCTCGGCTGTAGGAGATAAGATCTCCTCCGAGCCTCAACCTCGACTGCAAGAGATAAGATCTCCTCCGAGCCAACCTTGGCTGTAGAAGATAAGATCTTCTTGGAGCTTCATCCTCGGCTTGGGATAAGATCTCCTCCGAACCTCAACCTCGGATATAGGAGATAAGATTTTTTCCAAGCTTCAACCTCGACTGCAGAAGATAAGATCTCCCCTGAGCCAACCTTAGCTGCAGGAGATAAGATCTCCATCAAGCTTCAATCTCGGCTGCAGGAGATAAGATCTCCCTCGAGCCTCAACCTCAGCTACAGGAGATAAGATCTCTTCCAGCTTCAACCTTGGCTGCAGGAGATAAGATCTCCCCTGAGCTTCAACCTCGGCTAGAGATAAGATCTCTTTCGAGTGATCGAGTCAACCTTGACTAGAGATAAAATCTCTACTGAGCGATCGGGCCAACCTCAACTACAGGAGATAAGATCTTTTCCGAGCTTCAACCTTGATTGGAGATAAGATCTCTCCCGAGTGATCGAGTCAACCTTGGCTAGAGATAAGATCTTTTCCGAGTGACCAGGCCAACCTTGACTATAGGAGATAAGATCTCTTCCGAGCTTCAACCTCGACTGCAGGAGATAAGATTGAAGGGAAATCCTGATTTCCCGGACCAGGTTCGTTCAAATCTGATCAGATCGAGAGATATATTTTAAAATTTTTTCTTCTTGATCCCAATCAGATCTGGGATATTTCAGATCTAATTTTATTATTTAATAATAAAAATAAAATAAAGATAAATTAAATCAAATTTAATTTACCTGATTTGGGTAATCCTATTACCCAATTGATGATCCTGTTTGCAGCGGAAGGTTCTGGATCTAGCCATGCAAGCGCCTGGCCTCTACCGATATTCACTTAGGTTATCTCTCCC
>QRFJ01006703.1:0-44319 GCA_006176705.1 Cocos nucifera | reverse complement strand
AGTTTAGGTCCTTTAGAGCTCGATTCTTAGGATATCCTAAAGAGTCATTTAGGATACTATTTCTACATTCCAGAAGACCACAATGTGATTGTGAGTCGACATGCCATATTTCTTGAAAAATAGTTTATTCAAGATAGTGGCATTGGAAAGCAGATTAAGCTTGATGAGAAAGTCTCATAAGCAGAACGAGCTAAGGACCAAGTGGAACCAAATCAGGTTGAGCCAATAAGAACACTACCTCCTCCACCTCGTAGATCGGAAAGAGTTTCCCGTCCCCCTGAAAGATACTTAGGTATTATTTCAGAGGATGTAGAGGAAATGTTCCTCAAAGGTAATGGTTGCTCATGGAGATGATCCCAAAACCTACAACGAGGCGATATCAGATATCGACTTCGAGAAATGGCTTGAGGCAATGAAGTCAGAGATCGACTCGATGCACTCAAACCAAGTCTGGACCTTGGTAGATCCACCAGAAGGTATAGTACCTATTGGGTGTAAATGAATCTTCAAGAGAAAGATTGGTGCAGATGGGAATGTGGAGACATTCAAGGCTAGACTGGTGGCAAAAGGTTATAGTCAACGTGAAGGCATTGACTATCAGGATACCTTTTCCCCAGTAGCTATGCTAAAATCCATCCGCACATTGCTTGCCGTTGCAGCCTATTTCGATTATGAAATATGGCAAATGGACGTGAAAACGGCATTCCTAAATGGATATCTTGAGGAAGATATCTATATGGAACAGCCGCTAGGTTTCACATCCAGTGATACTGATCGCAAGGTTTGCAAGCTGCAAAGGTCCATATATGGACTTAAGCAAGCATCTCGGAGCTGGAACACTCGTTTCAATGATGTGATCAAAAAGTTTGGTTTCATCAAAAACAAAGAGGAACCATGTGTTTTCAAAAGGGTCAGTGGGAGCGCTGTTGTCTTCCTCGTATTGTATGTGGATGACATCCTCCTTATTGGGAATGATATTCCCATGTTGACATCAGTCAATATGTGGTTGTCTAAGGAATTCTCCATGAAAGACCTAGGTGAAGCATCCTTTATTCTAGGAATTAAGGTCTATAGGGATAGACTGAATAGGATGCTAGGACTTTCACAGAAAATGTACATAGAGGAAGTACTAAAGAGGTTTAGTATGGAAAACTCTAAGAGGGGATTAATACCCTTCAGACATGGTATTCATCTTTCCAAGAAGATGTGCCCCAGCACACCTGAGGAAATAGAATGCATGAGCAAGATCCCTTATGCTTCTGCAATAGGGAGCCTCATGTATGCCATGCTATGTACACGACCTGATATAGCCCATGCTGTGAGTGTCACAAGCAGATATCAGTCAAATCCAGGTGAAGAACACTGGACTTCTGTGAAATGTATCCTTAAGTACTTGAGAAGAACTAAGGATATGATGTTGGTCTTTGGTAACGGAGAACTCCTGGTCCAGGGATACACAGACTCGGACTTCATGTCCGATATAGATGATCGAAAGTCGACATCTGGCAGACTGTTTGTGCTGGAAGAGTTCCAAGCAAACAGTGATACCATCTCATCCGCGATTACCTTGAGAAAGGTTACGTTGAGGTCAAGAGAGTCAACTCCACAGATAATGTGGCAGACCCACTTACAAAGCCGTTAGGCCAGCAGAAGATCGAAGCCCACCTTGAGAAGATGGGACTTAGACTTGTAGCCAATTGGCTTTAGGACAAGTTGGAGATTGTTAGATATATGTGCCCTAGAAGCCAGAATTGGCTGACACTTGTAATACACTTCTAGGGGCAAAATTATAATTTTGACTATAATTTATAAAATGGGTTATTTTCTATCACGCATGTGTATTTAGTGTCTATGATACATCCTTTGAGTTAATGGTAATGATAATTCATATTTTCAAGAATTGAAAATTTAAGACATGAATAATCATTATTAACTCATAAACAGCTCCCGACCATAGGATCATCATGAGGATGGTGATTGATCCGGAAGGTTGGTGTACGATCGCTTCTCTTTAGTAGATGAGTCTTGAGTCTACGGTGTGGAGACACCGGAGCGAGAGTATAGGTACTCGTTAGAGAACGAGGGCACTGAGCGTGACCACCTCGAGTAGTCATTAGGAAGTCTACCTTCTCGTCAATGACTGACTCGATGCTGCAGTAGTGTGTCTGGTTCTTTGACCTGAGATGCATCGGCAGTTCACCTTGAGGGTGTTATAGTTTGACTACACCATTACTCGGTCTCCTAGCCATATGGAACCCTGAGGTGTATGTTGGCTATAGCATGTTCATTGTAGGAACTGGATTGCATCAAGATGGGATCTATCTACCTCGGTGGTAGAGGAGCAGCCCTATGATAATCATGAGAATCAAGTCCTGAAGCCCATGGCCATGGCAGAGTGAAATAATAGAAAGAGTTTCTATTTAGATTTTCACATTGGACTCGAATCGAATGATTACATCATATGACAGAGACTAGGGTTTGACGAGTTCACCTTAACCCTAATCTGATCGGGGCTCAAGATAGAAGAACTGAATCACACAGGTAGCTGCACCAAGAGGTTCGTATTCAGCTCTGATGGGTTGCCACCATATACTGCTAGGTATCACTGGTGGATTTTGGGAGCAATTAGAATGATTTAGATGATCGATCATTCTAGCTGTTCGAATCAGAAGAGTTCTGATCCATCGAAAGGAGTTTCGATGATGTCTATGATAGAGATCATGACATATCCCATTACCATACAGAACTGAACCTAACTGGGTCACACAAACAAGGGTTTGAATCTGGTGATCATCAATTGAACTGATCTAGTTCAATTGATCTGAATGAGATTCAATTAGGTTCAAGGAAATCGTGCTAGCACTCGATTGAACCTAACGTTCTTCTTTTACTATCATAAATAAGTTGTCCTGACTGAGCCAAAGGAGTTTGTGCTCAATCAGAGGCCTTCATATGGTCTGACTGGAGGTTGTCCAAGTCAGAATAGGTTGTCCTATTTGTAAGACATTACCTGCCATTTTTGGTCACCTGCCATTTCTTGTTCTTTGACTTTGGTCAAAAGTCTACCTTTGACTGGTCAAACATTGACCATTCACCCTTTGACTTTTGACCACATGTCATGCACCTATTGGAGAGCTGGTGGGGGCCTGTCCCCCTGCCAGAACCTGGCAAGGAGAAGGGCGCACGCCAAGGGTGGCGTGAGCCCAAGTAGGAGGCGCCTAGGAGTCCTTGTTGGACAAGGACTCCACCTCCCTTTTGGATTCCAATCAGAGTTCTACTAAGAATCCAGTTTGACTGGTCTTAGGCACCCTCTAAGGAGGAATCCAGGGGTCTCTATTCCAACCAATCAGATTTAGATCTGATTTCACAAAGGGTTGTGATTGGTTGAGAGGAAGAGGAGTTGGATCACAAGAGGTCTATAAATAAGACCCTGCGCCCAACCCTAATTCAATAGAGATTTCCCATGCCCCAAGGCTGCCTCTCCCCTCTTCCTCCATGCCTAAACTTCTCCTCCTTCTCCTCTCCACATCCAAAAGGGTTTTGGATTTAGGTTGGTGCGATTCAGATCAAGGAAAGGCGATCAAAATCAAGAAGGCTGCGCTGCTGCAAAAGGACGACTGCAGATCTTCAAAAGAGTTTTGAAGATCCTCCAGATCAGATCCAGATCTGATTTTTGGAGGTGTGATAGAGAAGAAGAGGATCTCCAGATCCAACCCGAGTGGATACCGGTAGAGGCCAGGCGCTTGCATGGCTAAGATCCAGAACCTTCCGCTGCAATCAGGATCATCTACAGGGTAATAGGATTACCCAAATCAGGTAAATTAAATTTGATTTAATTTATCTTATTTTATTTTATTTATTAAAATAATAAGAATCAGATCTGAAATATATCAAGATCTGATTGAGATCAAGAGAAAATTTTTGAAATATATCTCTTGATCTAATCAGATCTGAACGAACCTGGACCGGGAAATCAGGATTTCCCTTCAGCTAGGACTTTCACAGAAGATGTACATAGAGGAAGTACTAAAGAGGTTTAGTATGGAAAACTCTAAGAGGGGATTAATACCCTTCAGACATGGTATTCATCTTTCCAAGAAGATGTGCCCCAGCACACCTGAGGAAATAGAACGCATGAGCAAGATCCCTTATGCCTCTGCAATAGGGAGCCTCATGTATGCCATGCTATGTACACGACCTGATATAGCCCATGCTGTGAGTGTCACAAGCAGATATCAGTCAAATCCAGGTGAAGAACACTGGACTTCTGTGAAATGTATCCTTAAGTACTTGAGAAGAACTAAGGATATGATGTTGGTCTTTGGTAACGGAGAACTCTTGGTCCAGGGATACACAGACTCGGACTTCAGGTCCGATATAGATGATCGAAAGTCGACATCTGGCAGACTGTTTATGCTGGAAGTGTTCCAAGCAAACGGTGATACCACCCCATCCACGATTACCTCAAAAAGGATTATGTCGAGATCAAGAGAGTCGACTCCGCAGATAATGTGGTAGACCCACTTACAAAGCCGTTGGGCCAACAGAAGATCGAAGCCCACCTTGAGAAGATGGGACTTAGACTTGTAGCCAATTGGCTTTAGGACAAGTGGGAGATTGTTAGATATATGTGCCCTAGAAGCCAGAATTGGCTGACACTTATAATACACTTCTAGGGGCAAAATTGTAATTTTGACTATAATTAAGAAAATGGGTTATTTTCTATCACACCTGTGTATTTAGTGTCTGTGATACATCCTTTGAGTTAATGGTAATGATAATTCATATTTTCAAGAGTTAAAAATTTTAGACATGAATAATCATTATTAACTCATAAACAGCTCCCGACCATAGGATCATCATGAGGATGGTGATTGATCCGGAAGGTTGGTGTACGATCGCTTCTCTTTAGTAGATGAGTCTTGAGTCTACGGTGTGGAGACACCAGAGCGAAAGTATAGGTACTCGTTAGAGAACGAGGGCACTGAGCGTGACCACCTCGAGTAGTCATTAGGAAGTCTACCTTCTCGTCAATGACTGACTCGATGCTGCAGTAGTGTGTCTGGTTCTTTGACCTGAGATGCATCGGCAGTTCACCTTGAGGGTGTTATAGTTTGACTACACCATTACTCGGTCTCCTAGCCATATGGAACCCTGAGGTGTATGTTGGCTATAGCATGTTCATTGTAGGAACTGGATTGCATCAAGATGGGATCTATCTACCTCGGTGGTAGAGGAGCAACCCTATGATAATCATGAGAATCAAGTCCTGAAGCCCATGGCCATGGCAGAGTGAAATAATAGAAAGAGTTTCTATTTAGGTTTTCACATTGGACTCGAATCGAATGATTATATCATATGACAGAGACTAGGGTTTGACGAGTTTACCTTAACCCTAATCTGATCGGGGCTCAAGATAGAAGAACTTAATCACACAGGTAGCTGCACCAAGAGGTTTGCATTCAGCTCTGATGGATTGCCACCATATACTGCTAGGTGTCACTGGTGGATTTTGGGAGCAATTAGAATGATTTAGATGATCGATCATTCTAGCTGTTCGAATCAGAAGAGTTCTGATCCATCGAAAGGAGTTTCGATGATGTCTATGATAGAGATCATGACATATCCCATTACCATATAGAACTGAACCTAACTGGGTCACACAAACAAGGGTTTGAATCTGGTGATCATCAATTGAACTGATCTAGTTCAATTGATCTGAATGAGATTCAATTAGGTTCAAGGAAATCGTGCTAGCACTCGATTGAACCTAACGTTCTTCTTTTACTATCACAAATAAGTTGTCCTAACTGAGCCAAAGGAGTTTGTACTCAATCAGAGGCCTTCATATGGTCTAACTGGTAGGTTGTCCAAGTTAGAGAAGGTTGTCTTATTTTATAAGACATTACCTGCCATTTTTGGTCACCTGCCATTTCTTGTTCTTTGACTTTGGTCAAAAGTCTACCTTTGATTGGTCAAACGTTGACCATTGACACTTTGACTTTTGACCACATGTCATGCACCTATTGGAGAGCTGGTGGGGGCCTGTCCCCCTGCCAGAACTTGGCAAGGAGAAGGGCGCACGCCAAGGGTGGCGTGAGCCCAAGTAGGAGGTGCCTAGGAGTCCTTGTTGGACAAGGACTCCATCTCCTTTTTGGATTCCAATTAGAGTTCTTCTAAGAACCAACTTTGACTGGTCTTAGGCGCCCTCTAAGGAGGAATCCAGGGGTCTCTATTCCCACCAATCAGATTTAGATCTGATTTCACAAAGGGTTGTGATTGGTTGGGAGGAAGAGGAGTTGGATCACGCTTAGTCTATAAATAAGACCCTGCGCCCAACTCAGATTCTAATGCAATTCAATTGAGAAACCCCACGCCCCAAGGCTGCCTCTCCCCTCCTCCTCCATGCCATAGCTTCTTCTCCCCTTGCTCTCCACATCCAAAAGGTGTTTTGGATTTTGGTTGGTGCGATTCAGATCAAGGAAAGGTGATCAAAAGCAAGAAGGCTGCGTTGCTGCAAAAGGACGACTGCAGATCTTCAAAAGAGTTTTGAAGATCCTCCAGATCAGATCCAAATCTGATTTTTGGAGACATGATAGAGAAGAAGAGGATCTCCAGATCTAACCTGAGTGGATATCGGTAGAGGCCAGGCGCTTGCGTGGCTAGATCCAGAACCTTCCGCTGTAATCAGGATCATCTACAGGATAATAGGATTACCCAGATCAGGTAAATTAAATTTGATTTAATTTATCTTTTAATTTTAATTTTATTAAAATAATAAGAATCAGATCTAAAACATATCAAGATCTGATTGGGATCAAGAGAAAAATTTTTGAAATATATCTCTTGATCTAATCAGATCTGAACGAATCTGGACCGGGAAATCAGGATTTCCCTTCACATCGATCAACCCATGTTGGATGAGGACATCCTTTACCCTTGCTTGCCATAAGAAGAAATTGCTCTTTCCATCAAACTTGTTGATCTCCACCTTGATTGTGCTTGTCTTCTCCATATTATTCAATCTCTATCCACTGCTACAATCTGTGCTTCGATACTATCTAGCTCTGATGCCAATTATTATGGTATCAACTCGCTCTGATACCAAATTATGGAATATCAGCTACTCTGATATTGCTTGTTAAGGATCTATAAAAATTATGACAGTAGAAAGAAGAAAAAAATAAAATAAAAAAATAATCAAGTATGTGGATCAGCCTAAAGGCTCGCCTCCATGGGGCATCCAAAGCATCACTATGAAAGAGAAAAATAGGTATAAGAAAATAACACCCACTCTCAACTTATCGTACATAAATCTCTCTCAACTAGAAGCTATCCTTACAAAAGCTCTTTTAAAATCCCAAGGAGACCCACAGAAACTACAAGATACTTTACCCTCACAACCTCCTAGCCAAATGCTATGCACCTATTGCTTCTCTCTCTCGTGGGCTGCACATACTCAGCGCTCTGCTAAGCTCCTCTCGATGGCTTCTTGAGCCTCTCTACGTGCCTCTTATTCCACACGTGCCATCCTTTTTTACTCTACAGCACTTCAGCCCTTTAAATAGGATGAGAATCCTCTTCTCAGTAGTTCACAAGAGTCCTAATAGGGCTCATTCTCCTAATATGAGTTGAACATGTCCTTGATGGAGTCTTGGAATATTTTTTGATATTTAGATCATGACCACAACCCTCCATGGCCTCTAAATTCTATGGTCCATGTGCAACTTTCATAGACCCCTTGAATTAATCACAATCCAAGTCCAAATAGAAAAAATCCCATCATGTTTTGTTCACCTCCATCGAGCCAACTCGATTAGAGATTGAGCTGGCGTGACTGCATGTCGCCCAGACTCCTGCTGTCTGTCTACCTGAGAGAGCCAGCTTGACTATGGTTCGAGCTGGCTCAATCTCAATTCAAGTTGGCTCGACTGCATATCAAAGCTGGTCTAATTGCTGTGTTGAAAACTAATTCTCTTCTTGCTGTGGACCGAATTCGAGTCATCAAATCCTAACATACAATACATGATCAGTGACTGACACCCCGACCCTCATATGAGCATTGAAAATAGCGCAACTAATCTTATAGCTTTCAACATCATTAGGTGTACCAAAGGAGTCGTTCAACATTTGAAGCATCTCCTCAGGTTGGGCATTTTCAAACCTATGACTAAACTCATCATTCATTACCACCAATATAATGCACCGAATGATGGTACGATCATTTAGCCACTTCTGATAAGTGTCTCTCACCATCTTAATAGTGTTTGGGGCCGGCTCCTCAGGTCCTAAATCAGTCAATACATATAAGATCTGTTCATGCTTTAGGACGATCTTCAACTTCGATACCAGCTATCGAAGTTGGGTCCCATGAGTTTGTCATATCCAATAATGTCCGGAGTGACAAGGTAGTGGCCATCTCTACACAAAAGAAAAACCATAGACCTAATTAGTGTATGAATTATTTACTCTAGAGACTTGGACTTTAGTTAAAAGGTCCTCCCACTATTTTATTTGAATCGATAGCCTCTACCTTTAATTTAAAGAATTATCCCTAATTTCTTAATGGGTACTGGAATCCACATAGACTACACACAAGTCTAAATTTGGTTGGTCAACTCGTGTGCACCTATGGGTAGGTTCATAATCAATTGTTTCATCAAATAACTTCTAGTAATTTAATTTTTGCTCTGAAAGTTTAATCAGTAAGCTTTGACCTCCACTAAAAAGATTCACTTAGGTCAAATCATTAACATGACTACATTTGGTGCATTAGACCAACGAATGATCAGGCCCGACTTTGGTCGGCCAACCTGACCACCATTAGAAAGACAAGACTAAATTATTATATTATGAATGATAATTTTATTAGTCAATAAGCACTAGATCTTTGGATCTCCAATGATTATTAAACTAATGGACTCATTATCACTCAACTTAATGGGAGGCTACAACTTAATTATCACCATAACTTTATCATTTTAAGGACCTAATAATTTTAGAATATTTTATTAACCAATTTTAAGAAGAATTAACCAACCAATTTGGATCCTCCCACTGACTTCACCAAGTCAGATCAATAAGGACCTAATTAAACCCGGTATTAAGAGCACCTAAATCAGTCAAACAGATTTACCTAATTGACATGGGTGAGCCTAAACACCAAGTGGTCTAATCAAAATCTAATTCACTAGGATGGCCAGGTAAGTAAGATCAGTGAAAGGGATATGTCATTAACTCATCAAAGATCGAATTAGTGTGAGTAGTTGACAAATGGTAAAAATATACTAATAAAAATATTAAATTATAAAATAAATTAATCTATCTTTTTAGAAATTAATATTTTTATTAATTTTATGTAGGAAAGAAGGCCATCAATATAAAGATCTTATTTTTTTGGTTCAGATAAAATAAATTTCAGGCAAAATGGACTTCAAACGAGCCCAGAATTGAATTTCAAAAAAAAAAAGCCGATCCGATTCAAATCGGTTCAGAAAAGTTGGCTCAGTAGACCGCCCAGTCTGACCACATCCAGCAGACCGACCCACTGACACAATGCTGATGCCAAGCTGACATTAGCATTTTTTGCGATGCACGGTGGACCATTTGGAGGGCATTTCGGAGATTTCACATGAAGAAGCATATCCGATTGGTTGAAGAATGCGGCGGTCCACACAACACTGGACTCGTGCATGGTCTACAGAGGGCAATTTAAGAATTTTGTCTGATTCGATGGGCGTCTTTCACTGGGATTTGATCGGACGGTCGAAATGCATGCGCTGACGATTGGCATTCGTAGCTCCCAATCGAGATCCAACGGCTGAGATTCATCCTGACTTTAAAACTAAGAATCAGAGGCTTCTTTGTGCATGATCTGACGACCCAAATTCAATCCAATGACTGATCCGATGGCTGCCATGAATTTTGACTTGATCTAGGATATTTTAAAGGGTTTTAAGTAATTTTTGGATCGTTTGATCGACATCCAATAGTTAGAATCATCCAGGATCCTAATTTGACTTATATTAAGAGTTCTAAACCTAATTTCAATAGGATTTTGATGGAAAATCCATCTTTTAGCCTATAAAAAGTCTACTGTTGCCGAAGAAAAAAAAAGAAAGAGGGGAGACAGTAAACAAAAAAAAGAAAAAGAAAAAGAAGAGAAAGAGAGGAGAGAGGTAGAAAGATAAGAGAGATTTTTGAGAGAAAAGAAAGGATTTTTAATTTTTTTTCTTCTTCCGACAATCAGAATATTGATCAAGGAGCTTCTTTTCTTCTTGACCAAGTTCTCTACACCAAGAGTGATGGACAATCAATTTTAGCAATCAAACAATCTAATTTTTTTATATTTTTTATTTTATTTATTGTTTTTGAGCTTGTTATCATGAACTAAATTTTCTTTTACTAAGGCTAAGGTGTAGCCACTCTTTTGATGCAATATTTAGTATGATTTATTTTTTATTTTAAATTTTATTCATGAGAAGTATATAAATCTAATCTTAATGCTTTTAGATTACTGGCCATCTTCTAATTGATCTGATGAATATAGATGTTACGGACCAAGTACATCTATGTTATTGCTTCTTGATTATATACCTTGTATTATGAATCAAATTAGAATTCATATACATGCAGAAATTTTAGTACGCTTTGGACGTAGCATATTTTAATTAAAGGGTTTCATAAAACTTAATGCATTAATATTTATTTAAATTAGACCTAGACAAAAAGATAATTAATAAATATTGATAGTTTTGCTATGCTTGGGCCAAAGGATAGTGAATAAATTAGGACACTCCACCATCACATGAAATAAAATTAATCTAATAACCTGAATATTGTATTGACTGAGTTGGTGAACTGATTGTCTTAGTAACACATTGCTCTTAAGTTTAAAATCCTAATAATTACACTCTCTCTATTTTTTTAAAATTTTTAATTATTTTTTTATTTTATTCCTTAATTTTTTATTCTTATAAATTGGTCTTCTAAATAAAGCATAGGAAAGAGTTTTTCAGTACTTATTTTTCAATCCTCTAGGGATGATACTTTACTCATTTACTTTATTACTTGATCAACTGGTCACTTGCCATAGCTATAGATTAGCATGCATCAAGTTTTTGGCACCGTTGTCGGAGATTATGTCTAAAACAATATTAAAATTTTGATCCTAGTTTTACTTTAAAATTTTATTTTTAGTTTTTATTATTTTAAAAAAATTTTGTTCAGTGCATGACACGTACTGGATATAGTAACTTACTACCTTTAGATCCAAAAATTGAAAGGACCATTAGAAGACTACAACAAGAAAGAAATATGGCAACTGAAGATCCTAACGACATCAATCTAGGATTGGATATGACGACCGAAGGACAGCATGAAGCTATTCGACCAGTACATCATCCATTAAACAATTACATCACACCATCTATTGCCAATGTAGCTTCGAGCATCAGGAGACCATCTGTACGAGCAAACAACTTTGAAATAAAACCGACGATGATCCAGATGATTCAATCAACTGTCCAATTTAGTGGACACATACATGATGATCCGAATGCCCATATTTCAACTTTCTTGAACTTTGTGATACTTTTAAAATTAATGGGGTGTCGGATGATGCTATTAGATTAAGGTTATTTTCTTTCTCTTTATGGGACAAAGCTAGGAGTTGGCTTCATTCTCTTTCTATAGGTTCTATCACAACTTAGGATGTCCTAGCCTAAAAATTTTTAGCCAAGTATTTTCCACCTTCCAAGACTGTCAAGATGCGCAATGATATCACTTCTTTCATGCAGATGGACATGGAGACACTATATGAGGCTTGGGAGTATTTTAAGGAATTGCTGAGGAGATGTCCACATCATCAACTACCCATATGGCTTCAGGTACAAACTTTCTATAATGGTTTATCTCCTACTAATCATTCTATGATTGATGCAGTAGCAGGAGGAACAATTAATCAAAAAATGGAGAAAGAAGCCTTTGATCTGATCGATGAGATGGCATCAAATAGCTATCAGTGGTAGATAGAATGCATGATGCTAAAAAGACTAGCAGCTGTGCAGGGAGTAGATTGCGTGCCAACCTTACTAGCTTAAATTACAGCCCTTAGAGCTGAAGTCAACAACTTGAAGGGAACAACTATGCATGTTCAGAGCATCACCTATGACCTATGTGGAGGAGGACACGATACGAGCAATTGCCAGACAGGTAATCCTTTTGCTAAAGCAACTGATATAGCTAATTATGTTGATAATTTTTTCAGGCCGCAACAAAACAATCTCTACTCCAACACATGCAATCAAGGGTGGAGGCAGCACCCAAATTTCTCATGGAGTAATCAAAATGTAGCACAACAGCCACCCTTGGGATTCCAAGTACCTGAAAAGAAGTCCAACATAGAAGAGCTGATGGTCAAATTTATGCAAAACCAAGAAGCAACTATAAAAAAATTTAGAAGCCAAACTTAGACAGGACCAAGCAGCAGCAATTCGAAACTTGGAGATGCAAATAGGTCAAATGGCTAAGATAATCTTCGAGAGACCTCAGAGATTCTTGCCCAGCAACACAGAGATCAATCCAAGAGAGCAAGTTAATGCTATCACCCTAAGAAGTGGTACAAAACTGGAGGAGCCACATCAGAAGAAAGAGGCTGAAGAGCCAACTGCAAATAAGGAACCATCAACTAAAATTCGTCAGTCACCAAAACAACCAGCAAATAGATGGTCTCTAGGTATACAATTTATCGATCCAAATGTAAAGCCCTACGTACCGCCACTACCATTCTCAAAGAGACAAATACAGCATCCAGATAAGGAATTTTCTAACTTTTTCAAAATTTTAAAGAATTTACATATTAATATTCCTTTTGTAGATGCTATTACTCAAATGCCTAAGTATGCCAAGTTTCTCAAAGAAATCCTAACAAATAAGAAAAAGCTGAAGGAGCATGAGAGAATAAATTTGAATGAAGAATGTTCAGCAATACTTCAAAATAAATTACCACAGAAGCTAAAAGATTCAAGAAGTTTTACTATCCCTTGCATTATTGGTGATTGTAGTTTTGATAAAGTTTTATGTGATTTAGGAGCAAGTATTAATCTCATGTCTTTTTCTATTTTTAGGAAGCTGGGTCTAGGAGAATCGAAGCCTACCACTATTACTCTTCAATTAGCCAACAGATCCATCAAATATCCAAGAGGTATAGTGGAGGATGTCTTGGTAAAGGTAAACAAGTTTATTTTCCCTCTTGATTTTATTATTCTTGATATGGAAGAAGATTATGATGTCCCCCTTATTTTAAGGAGACCCCTTTTAGCTACTGGAAGAGCTTTAATAGATGTTCAATAAGAAAAATTAATTCTTAGAATCCAAGATGAACAAGTTACTTTTAATATTTTCAAAGATACTAAACATCCTGATGATAATCAAACTTGTTTTCTAATTGATATTATTGACAATCCATTATATGAAAATTCTATAAAAAATAGGTTTGAGACTATAAAAGCTAGCAATGTCCAATTGAAAGAGGGCTCGATCACCAGATTGATTCAACTCAAAACTCAAAGAAAGTCAAGCTGAAGACTATAAATCAGAACTACTAGATAGGTTGTTTCTTTTCTTTCTAGTTTTGATCATTTTTCTTTTCTTTTATTTTTCAGTAATTTATTATTGCTCTTTTATTTCTTTGGTGTGTATTTTTAATTTTGCAGAAAAAATCAATGAGAGCTCAAGCAAAATTTCAAAGCTCCAAAGAACCAGACTGAACCAAATCAGGTGTATTCCTTCCTATCCTTTATTGCATCCTTTATTTTTCTTTCTTCTTTAAGACAATGTAGAATAAGTTAGGGGGTAAAAAAAAAAAAATCATGTGTCAAGAAGAAAATCTTGAGCAAGATAGACTGGACAAGTGATAAAAGATAGAATTATTTGCTAATGAATGTAACGAGTTAAAGAAGTAGATTAGTTGGTCAACTTTTAGCAGCCTACTTAGGTCATTAAAAGACTATTAGCACTTCTAATTGCACATGCACACTAACAAGGCAAAGTAGGTATTGATTATAAGGCCAACTGAGGATTCAATTATCACTAAAAATTGGTAATTAATATACATTCTAATCAAAGAAACTTGAATTTAAGGAAAGAGCTACCTGCCTAAAAATAAAGTGCAAAAGATAGAGTATATGTGGATTGCCCAAAGCCTAGTAACTGGGTCTCTGCACCTAGGTCAAGTGTGAAAATTTACATAAAATGATGAAGGGAAGGCCAGGATGCTCAGCACAGCAAAAAAAAAGGGGGGGGGGGTAGTGTGAAAGCTACCTTAATTCATGAGTATAAAATTGAGAATGTATAGAAAATTGACCAAAATAGATGATAAGAAAGGATACTTTTGTTCTTTTAATTTAATACTAAAATGCTAAAGTTAGTCATTACGAACACAAGTGCTATAAATCTTTGATATACTCTAAGAAAGTTTTTAATTGTATTGATTGAAAAATTTGCTTCTGAAGCTCAATGCTTAGTTAGCAGTATTTTCTAAACTTTTTGAACTTTAGTCCTAGATTTTATCTTTTTGATGGATAATCTTATTGAGATATGGTATTAAATAAAATATTGCTATGAAACTAGCAATGACTAAGTTCAAGAGTGTGATAAGTGGTAAAAATATACTAATAAAAGTATTAAATTATAAAATAAATTAATCTATTTTTTAAAAAAATTGATATTTTTATTAATCTTATGTAGGAAAAAATGCTACCAATATGAAGATCTTATTTTTCTGATTCAGATGAAATAAATTTCAGGCAAAATGGACTTCAAATGAGTCCAAAATTGAATTTCAAAAAAAAAAAGTTGGTCTGATTCAAATCGGTTCAGAAAAACTGGCTCAGCAGATCACCCAATCCAACCGCATCCAGCAGACCGACCTGCTGACATAACACTAACGCCAAGCTGATGTCAGCATTTTTTATGGCGCATGGTAGATTGTTTGGAGGGCATTTTGGAAATTTTACATGGAGAAGCGTGCTCCGATTGGCTGAAGAATGCGGTGGTCCATACAATACCGGGCTCGTGCATGGTCTATAGAGGGTAATTTAAGAATTTTGTCTAATCCGATGAACGCCTTTCACTGGAATTTGATCGAACAGTCGAAATGCATGCGCTGACGAATAGCATCCATAGCTCTCAGTCGAGATCCAATGGCTGAGATTCATCTCGACTTTAAAACTAAGAATCATAGGCTTCTCTGTGCACGATTTGATGGCCCAGATTCAATCCAACAACTGATCCGACGGCTGCCATGAATTTTGACTTGATCTAGGATATTTTAAAGGGTTTCAAGCAATTTTTGGATCGTTTGATCAACATCCAACGGTCAGAATCATCTAGGATCCTAATTTGACTTATGTTAATAGTTCTAAACCTAATTTCAATAGGATTTTGATGGAAAATCCATATCTTAGCCTATAAAAAGTCTGCTATTATCGAAGGAAAAAAATAGAGAGAGGAGAGACGGTAAAAAAGAAAGAAGAAAAAGAAAAAGAAGAGAAAGAGAGGAGAGAGGTAAAAAGAGAAGAGAGATTTTTGAGAGAAAAGAAAGGATTTTTAATTTTTTTCTTCTTTCGACAATCAGAATATTGATCAAGGAGCTTCTTTTCTTCTTCACCAAGTTCTCCACATCAAGAGCGACAGACAATCAATTTTAGCAATCAAACAATCTAATTTCTTTATACTTTTTATTTTATTTGTTGTTTTTGAACTTGTTATCATGAACTAAATTTTCTTTTACTAAGGCTAAGATGTAGCCACTCTTTTGATGCAATATTCAGTATGATTTATTTTTTATTTTAAATTTTATTCATGAGGAGTATATAAATCTAATCTTAATACTTTTAGATTACTAGCCATCTTCTAATTGATCTGATGAACATAGATGTTACGGACCAAGTACATCTATGTTATTGCTTCTTGATTATATACCTTGTATTATGAATCAAATTAGAATTCATATACATGCAGAAATTTTAGTACGCTTTGGACGCAGCGTATTTTAATTAGAGGATTTCACAAAACTTAATGCATTAATATTTATTTAAATTACACCTAGACCAAAGGATAATTAATAAATATTGATAGTTTTGCTACGCCTGGACTAAAGGATAGTGAATAAATTAGGAGACTCCACCGTCACATGAAATAAAATTAATCTAATAATCTGAATATTGTATTGATTGAGTTGGTGAACCGATTGCCTTAGTAACACATTGCTCTTAAGTTTAAAACCCTAATAATTACACTCTCTCTATTTTTTTTAAATTTTTAATTATTTCTTTATTTTGTTCTTTAATTTCTTATTCTCATAAAATGGTCTTCTAAATAAAGCATAGAAAAGAGCTTTTTAGTACTTATTTTCCAATCCTCTAAGGATGATACTCTACTCATTTACTTTATTACTTGATCGACTGGTGCACTTGCCATAGCTATAGATTAGCATGCATCAATACTTTCCAATTAAAAATCATTGGTTAGAGCTATTAGACTTACCTTAGACACCATCCAATTCATTAGTTTTAATTTTGACCAACCTAGCAATTTTAGGTTCGACCGCGTAGCCACGAATCAAGTCCATTTGGTCCTTAATAAAGGCATTGGCTTGACCAACTACAATTATGGTAATTTGATTTAAAGAGTCCTTGACCTAATCTAAATCAATATTTGGTTAGATTTGATCAATTATTCTAATTTAGTCCATTCTTTAACTAATCTTAGGTTTAACCCAATTAATGGATCTAATTCGACTAACCCAATAGCCCATATTTTTATGATCAATGTCTTAGGATCTTTTATTCATAATTCTAGACCTTTATTAATTATGATCAATCTCATTAAGTTTAAGGCTGAGGATTAGGATTTGACATTTTGAAAACATCTTTCAAATTTTGAAAGATTCTCTACATTCTAGCATTATTTCAATAAATAGGTCGATTTATTTCAAAAATGGATTAGCTTATTTTATAAACAATCACTAAATATAGATTAGACTATATAAAACCAGTCAATTTAGACCTTTAGCCAACTTTTTAGTTGGGCTAGCTTGGATCCCATCCGAGCTTGCCTGAATAAAAGCTGAGCTGGCTTGGTTTCTAAGATAGCCAACTCGGGCAAAAAGCCAGAAGCCTAACATTTTCGTCGAGCAGGCTCGAATTGAATCTGAATCAGCTCGATTCTTGACTGAGCCAGTTGAAGCATCAATCTAGAAAGCATATTATGACTGGCATGCTGGTCGAGCTGGCTCAATTTCTGAGCAAGCTGGCTCAATCGGTGAATAGAACCTTCCTAAGATCTTGTACATGTTTAATCTAAATCTATGTACTCTACATAAAAAGTCATAAAACTATTTAGATCTAATCTAAATACTAAATCATGATAAAATTTAGATTAAACATGTTCAAACATATTATAAAAGAAAATCATTAGATCTAATCTAAAGTTTTTATGATCAGTGTTCTAGATCGCAACGTACCAGAACAACCTCTCCACTATAAGGGATAAATCTTATAGTAGGATAACCTACAGTCCGTGCGATTATCATTTTTATTTTTCAGATTAGATTATTATTTAGATCCAATCTAAAAATAATCTATATCATGCATATATAAGACATCAAAGAACCTACCGCTCTGATACCAATTGAAGGGGAGCGTGCAGGGTTTCTAGCTCTACATTTGCAAATTTTTTTCAAAAAACATACGCAGTGGAGAAATTATTAATCATATTAATAATAAGAGCTATGAATCTAATCTAAAAACCCTATATGCTATAAGATCTAATGTATCATATATGCTTGCATATCTAAAAATAAAAATAGCAACTGCAGTAAAACTATTTATACTGCTCTACATGTTCAAAATATGTTATCTTTTCATAGGTAGATGATCTCCACAATTTGATCTCCTCGATGTAGATCAGATCATCATGATGTAGTTACATACGTGTTTGGCCTCCACGGGTAATCCACATGAGGCCCAGATCCCGATCAACTCCTTCCGAGTGCTAGCTCAAATAGAAGTCTTCAATGGCTAATGTAGATCAAACTCCTTTGATCTTCTTCATAGGGTCTTTCGATGCTCCAAATCCCGAAGAACATAGAAGATGATGAAAAGAAGGTCTTCCACTAGTTTTGTGAAATCATGACCCTCGTAACTCACAATCTGGAATCCCAAACCTAGGTAGAGATCCTAGGGTATGCACTCACCCAAATACCTTGCGCCTAGTTTTTCTTCACACATGCAGAGAAGAGACTTTCTCTTCTCTTTTCTTTCTTCATGTTCTCTCTCTCCTTTCTTCTATTTCTTATGCATGTCCATAAAATCAATAATTTTATAGATGCACATAAACATGGGAGATGTGTGGGATTGGCTTAAATCAAGAGGTTATCCATTCAAACTCATATCCCATTTGAATTAAATTTGTAACCAAATCAGGCCAATCTTTAAGGCACGTGAGAAGGGGGAACGTGCACCCTCCCTTGCATTGAAATCATCATGAGAAACCTCTTTCTCATGGAGAAAAGATGGTGCAAATATTGGTGATGTGGTGCATAGAAAGACTAGTCAAACTAGTCTCTTATTTGACATCCAATTGAATCAATCCAATCCAAATTGGTTAGGCCCAATTAGACTAATTTAAACCCAACTTATTTAGGCTTAATTAGGCTCAATTAAATCTTAATCAAATTAGAAATTAATCAAGCCAAACCTTTGATCAAATCATATATCAAACCTCCCAGATGATTAGATCATCTCATAACCTAATTGGGTCAAATCCAAATGAATCCAATTCAATTGGTCTTGATCCAAAAATAATCATTCAATTAAATTGAGTTAATTAGTGATCAAATTCACTAATTAAACTTCTCTGGATAAGCCATTAGATCATATAGGAACCTCTAGTGTGTGTGATCCCATAGGTTAGAACCTAAGCCAGTAGCACAGGAACCAATTTTCTGTATTAATCGAAGTGACCATCTAGTAATAGTATCCGATATCCGGATAGGCCAAATAGTGTAATACCAATATTCAAAATCTACGTGAATATAGTTACCACATAATTCATCCCTTTGACCTCTATGCATATGATGACTTAGGGTTTAACTGTCAACCCTAAAGGATACATCCAAATCGTGTCTCAAAGCAATTAGTCCTGTGACCCCTCATAAGGACTACCTTGATCAAGGCTTTGCTAAATTGAAATACTATTGAACATAGCTCCTGAGTCCAAGAGTGGTCAATCCCATCTTGACTCACGCACCGACTCTTCAAGTACTTGATTGTACCCAAAAACCTTCCATCACTGAATTAGAAATTCAAGCAGTCCGGCACTAAAGCATAGTGAGTTGGTTGGAAGTCACCATGGTGATCTCAGGTTGGAGGGACACTTATACCCATATTCCATCATAGCAATTCTTGATAGCAAAAAAGCTTTGGAGTTGATCACGTTTAGTACAGATATACCCCTACATCACACCTACATGCCATACCAGTGTCTCCATACTACTTGGTTAAGAGGACAACCAACTTATATGGCACATATCGATCTATACTCGATAAACATTATCATCCTTGATAATAACGTATCATTTGGTCATGAATATATTTAAGGACTAAATGACAAATCCTTCTTTGTTGATTCTAAATAGTCCTAAGAACTTCATCACAACAGAAATTCATTAGAAAATGAAAAATTTATGATAAAAAAATTAGAATATTTTTTATTTAATTAATAATTTATATATAATTACATAAATTATCTCAATTGTTAATAAGCTAATAATTAACTTTGGGATACTATTTTCTATATTATTATCGCAGTACAGAGGGATGGCATCTGATGGCATCACTCCGAGCTCTATAGCAAACTTTTTGTACCAAAATTTCTCCTTCGTAGCTTTCGATGTAGTGATATATTCTTCTTCCATGATGGAATCTGCTATCACGATCTCTAAAACTCTTCCAACTTACAGCATCACCATTACCTATAAACAAACTTTTAGATGTCGACTTTTGATCATCTATATCAGACATAAAGTCTGAGTCTATATATCCTTGGACTTGGAGTTCTCTATTACCAAAGATCAAAAATATATCTTTCATCCTTCTCATGTACTTAAGGATATATTTCATAAAAGTTCAGTGCTCTTCACCTGGATTTGACTAATATCTACTCGTAACACTCACAGTATGCACAATATTAGGTTGTGTACATAGCATGGCATGCATAAGACTCACTATTATCGAAATATAAGGAATCTTGCTCATGCATTCAATCTCCTCAGATGTATTGGGACACATCTTCTTGGAGAGATGAATACCATGTTTGAAGGGTACCAATCTCCTCTTAGACCTTTTCATGCTGAACCTCTTCAACACCTCCTCTATGTATATCTTCTATAATAGACCTAGTATCCTATTTGATATATCCCTATAGACCTTAATTCCTAATATGAAGGATGCCTCTCCTAGATCTTTCATAGAGAACTCTTTCGACAACCATATTTTGATGGATGTTAACATGAAAATATCATTTTTAATTAGAAGGATGTCATCCACGTACAATATGAGGAAGACAATAGTACTCTCACTGACCTTTTTGAATATACATGACTCCTCATTTTTTATGAAATCAAACACTTTATTTCAAAGGTGCCCATGGGTTGTAGAGGTATTCGAGATGACTTCGAAGAGGGTCGTAGAGTGCAGAGGGTTCAAAGAGACAGCAACGGTGTTTGAGGTGCAGCAGCAGGCTCAGCAGTACAATATTAAGTGGTTGGCCTTAGGTGACTCGATGATAGAGTCGGCTTCCACGACATCAAATGGACTTCGGATATAGGTGAAGCTCCAGATGGTAGCTTCATAAGTGGAGAGAAAATTTGGCATGGATTTAGAATGGAGGAATGTAGGAGGATCAATATCCTAGCACCAGCGTCGATGATGCATAGTTCTAGATGGAGCGATGTGTGTAGGTGGATAGATGTAGTTCTGAGGAGATCGTGTCAAGTGGTACAGCATGTGCTGGCATAGAAATGCTGCAGGTTCTCCAAGAAAGTTCAGGATAAATGATGCAGCTGCTAAGCAGAAGAATCCTACAATTCTAAGATGGTGCAAAGAAGCAAGCAAAAATCTTCAATGATGGAAGTGGTCATCCCAAAGGTCTTAAGGATGAATAGCAGCTGAAGAGGATTAGCAGAGATGATATTTGTAGAAGAGGCTATCATGGTGCACAGTGATAGCGGGATCATGTAGGAGGGCATTGCCAAGGGATTTGCTAAGGCTTAGGGCACCAAGATGGAGATTATGAGGATTGGTGGTGCTTCCAAGCCTTTGAAGGCCATAGGAGGAGCCAAGATATTAGCTCCGAGGATTCTAGGATAGGTGTAGTCCTAGGACTAGGACAGGAGTTATCCTAGGATGAAGGTGGTATGTAGCCTTCCATGGGCTTGAGGTCCAGATATTAAGAACCTTGAGGGGCTTGGTTGGTATTTTGGAGATCTAAGACATAAGATGGAGTAAGAAATTAAACCCAAGAGATGAAGACTACAGAAAAGATCATTTCTATAGATTAGCCGGCTCAGTCTGAAATTGGATTGGCTAAGTCTCAGTGGACAGGCCAAATAGAAAGGCGCATTTGGGATTGTAGGCACAGCATGCAACTGGATTGGCTTAGTCTAAAACTAAGCCGACCTAGTCTCAGGTTAGCCAGCTCAGTGCTGAGACTGAGCTGGCTCAATGCACGGGCAGAGCTATGTGGAGGGTTTGTTTGAGACTAGGATAGAGACTTATCCTAGGGGTCTTAAGGCTTGGTTTGAGAGGTCTTAAGGGGGCTAACTTATGTATGGATCAAGTTTAGATTAGGGGATGAGAGCATGGAAGACATGGATGTACATGGGCTTGGTGAGTACTTTCATATATTTAATTTGCTAGAAGAATTTTTGGTCGGGCCTAATGACTATGTATAAATACATAGGTTATATTAGGATTTTCATTGATTGGTGCAATCAATATAGATCTTTTCTTCCTCAATCTCTCTTCTCTCTTCTCTCTAGTGTTATTGCCCTAGGTTCTTGAAGAAGCCCTAGAGAGAGGGGATGCTTTCCTTAAGCCTTAGGTGGGAGGTGCCCAGCATAGATCTAGGTGGTAGATCTATGGTATGCTGCCTTAAAGAACGAAGGTCTCTCCATATCTAGATTAAAGATCTTGGATTTTTCATAACATGGCATCAAAGTAGTACCATAAAACAATAATTGGTATCAGAGTTAGGTGATACCATGGTGATGCCGCCAATAAACCCCATCTTGATCACTCACCGACTTTGCAGGTACTTGACTGTGCCCAGAAACCTTTGTTAACTAAATTAGAAATTCAGGTAGTCCGACACCAAAATATAGTGAGCTGTTTGCAAGTCATCGTGGTGATCTCAGGTCTAAGAAATACTTGTACCCATATCCTATTAGAGCAATTCTCGATAGTAGAATGCTCTGGAGTTGATCATGTTCCATGTTGATGTACCCTTATATCTCACCTGTATGCCATACCAATGTCTCTACACTTCTGGTTAAGAGGACAACCAACCTATATGGCATACAATGATCTATACTCAATAAATATTGTCATCCTAATTAACAACATATCATTTGGTCATGAATAGTTTTAAGGACTAATCAATAAATTCTCTCTTTATCAAAACTAAATAGTCCTAAGAACTTTCGTCACAATAGAAGGAGTTCATTAGAAGATGTAGAATTTATGATGAAAAAGCTAGAATAATATTTTATTTAATAATAAATTATTTATAAGTATAAAATAGTACAACCATCAGCAGGCTAACAATTGGCTTTGAGACATAATTTTCAATACCTCCAACTTATCCTAAAGCCACTCCGTATAGTATCTAATATCCATCTTCGACTTATGGTTATCGAACTATATGGACCAAACATACCTTTTGATGAATCAGAACTCTTTTGATTCATCCAATTAGAATTGTCGATCATCAACATAATTCTAATTGATCCCAAAATCCATCAGTGACACCTAGCAATATATGGTGGTAATCCATCAAAATCAAATGCGAATCTCTTGGTGCAGCTACCTATGTGCTTGTGTTCTTCTATCATGAGCCCTGACATGATCAAGGTCAAGGTGAACTCATCAGACTTAACACTAGTCATATGAATAAATCATTCGATTCGAGTTCGATGTGAAATCTTAATAGAAACTCCTTTCTATTAATTCATACTATCATGGCTATGGGCTTAAGGACTTAATCTCATGATTATCATAGGACTACTCTTCTATCAAGATTGATAGATCTCCCATTGATACGATCCAATTCCTATAATGAACATGCTATAGCCAACATACACCTCAAGATACCGAATGGCTAGAAGATCGAGTTATGGTGTAGTCAAACTATAACACACTTAAGGTAAACTGTCGATGCACCTTAGGTCAAAGAATCAGATACACAACTACAGCATCAAGCTAGTCATCGATGAGAAGGTAGACTCTCTTATGACTACTCAAGATGGTCACGCTCAATGCCCTCATTCTCAACAAGTACTTGTACTCTTGCTTCAGTATCTCCACATCATAGACTCAAGACTTATCTAATCTAAGAAAGTGATTATACATCAATCTTTCAGATCGATCACCATCCTTATGATGATCCTACGATCAGGAGCAATTTATGAACTAATTATAATAACACATGCCTTAAATTTTCAATTCTTAAAAATATGCATTATCGTACCCATTAACTTAAAGAATGTATCAATGACACTTTAAATACACAATATGATAGAAAATAATTATTTTATTAATTTTAATTAAAATAATAAAAATGCCCTTAGAAAGTATTTTACAAGTGTCGGTCAATCTGGCTTCTAGGGCACACATCTAACAAACTTTCACTTGACCTAAAACCAATTGGCTACAAATTTAAGTCTCGTCTTCTCAAAGTAGGCTTCGATCTTCTATTGGCTCATTGGCTTCGTCAGTGGGTCAGCCACATTATCACTGTGTCGATGTTATTGACCTCGACGTATCCCTTCTTAAGATAATCGTAGATGAAATGATACTGCTGCTCGATGTGTTTGGACTTCTAATGAGACCTCAGCTCCTTAGCTAGGGCTATGATGCCATTGTTGTTGCAATATAGAGGGATGGCATCTGATGGCATCATTCCAAGCTTTGCAGTGAACTTCTTGAACTAGAATGCTTCCTTCGCAGCTTCCAAGGTAGCGATATATTCTACTTTCATGGTAGAGTCTACAATCACGATCTAATTGGAACTCTTCCAACTTATAGCACTATTATTGCACAAGAACAGACTACCAGATGTCGACTTTCGATTATTTATATCAGACATAAAGTCTGAGTCTATATACCCTTGGATCTAGAGTTCTCCATTACCAAATATCAGAAACATATCTTTAGTCCTTCTCAAGTACTTAAGGATATATTTATATAAGTCCAATGCTCTTCACCTATATTTAACTGATACCTACTTGTGACACTCACAGTATGGATGATATCAGGTCATGTACATAGCATAGCGTATATGAGGCTTCTTATTGCCGAAGCATAAGGAATCATGCTCATGCGTTCAATCTCCTCAGGTGTGTCGGGACACATCCTTTTAGAGAGATGAATGCCATGTCTGAAGGGCACTAGTCCCCTCTTGGAGTTTTCCATGCTGAACCTCTCAGCACTCCCTCTATGTACATCTTCTGTAAGAGACCCAGCATCCTTTTTGATCTATCCCTATAGACCTTAATTTCCAAAACAAAGGATGCTTCTCCTAGGTTTCATAGAAAACTCTTTCGACAACCACACTTTGACCAAAGTCAATATGAAAATATCATTCCCAATTAGGAGAATGTCATCCCATATAATACAAGAAAGATAACAATGCTCCCACTGATCTTTTTGAAAATACATGATTTCTCCTCATTCTTGATGAAATCAAATGATTTGATCACATCATTAAAACAAGCATTTCAGCTCTGAGATACTTGCTTTAGTCCATATATGGACCTTTGCAACTTACAGACCTTATAATCACCATCATCGAAAGATATCTTCCTCAAGATATCCATTTAGAAATATCATTTTTACATCCATCTGCCATATTTTATAATTAAAATAGGATGCAATTGCAAGCAACATGCGGATGGATTTAAGCATGGCTACTAGTGAGAAGGTATCTTGATAGTCAATGCTTTCTCGCTGACTATATCCTTTCGCCACTAGCCTAGTCTTGAATGTCTTCTCATTTTCATCTGCATCTATCTTTCTCTTAAAGATCTATTTACATCCAATAGATACTATACCTTCAAGTAGATCTATCAAAGTCCATACTTGGTTCGAGCATATTGAGTCAATCTCTGACTTTATTGCCTCTAGCCATTTTTTGAAGTCGATATCTAATATTGCATCATCATAGATTTTGAGATCATCACCATGAACCCCATTTTCTATAAGGAATATTTTCTCTAGATCCTCTAAAATAGTACCTAAGTACCTATTAGGAGGATGGAAAATCCTACTTGATCTATGAGATGGAGGAGGTAGTGTGTGGATTAGCTCGGACTGACTAGGTTCTATAGGTTCCTTAGCTCGTTGCTCTTTGGAGACTTTCTCCTCAAGCCTGATCTATCTTTCGATGCTATCATCTTAAACAAACTATTTTTAAGAAAAGTGGCATGTCAACTCACAATCACATTTTGGTCTTTTGAAAGATAGAAGTAATATCCTAATTATTCCTTAGGATATCTAATGAATTGAGCTCTAAAGGACCTAGACTCTAACTTATTCATCTGTTATATCTTGATATGGGATAGATGATCCCAAATTCTGAGATGACTCAAACTTGATTTTTTACCATGCCATATTTCATATAGTGTGCTAAGAATGATTTTAGATGGAACTCTATTCAGTAGGTAAGTTGCTATCATTAAACTATGTCCCCAAAGAAACTTAGAAAGGTCTATGATGCTCATCATGGATTGGACCATATCTAATAGGATCCAATTTCTCCATTCTAAAATCTTATTGAGTCGAGGCATTCTAGGTAGAGTCCATTGTGAGACTATGCCATTATCCTTGAGATAGTCTAAAAATTTTTGACTAAGGTATTCACCTCCTCAATCTGATTGAAGAACCTTAATGGGCTTTCTTTAGACTTGTGTTGCATTAGGTACACATACCCATACCAAGATAGATCATCGACAAAGATAATGAAGTAAGAAAAATTACCTCTGATCGGCACATCAAATAGGCCACACACATGTATATGTACCAGGGCAAATAGGTCTGTGGCCTATTCCCCATGTCCTACAAAAGAAAGCCTGGTCATTTTGCCTTAAAGGTATAATTCATAAATCAGATATGACTTGAAAGTCAATGGACCCATTAGTTTCAATTTTTTTAATTTGTTAATCATGTCTTCAGCTATATGATCTAGCCTAGGGTGCCATAGATATCTTTCATTAATTCTATTCGTAGGTCATTTTGATCCTATAGCATTCATGTTTTGCTCGTCGTTAAAAATAAAAATATCTATATGTAATTGATAGAGACCATTAATTAAGAAATCAGTTATAATTTTATTTCTTTCATAAAGAATTGTATAGTAGTCCTTAAAGAAACTAATTACATAATTCTCTTATGCTAAACATGAAACAGAAATCAAATTCCTGCTTACAGCAGGCATAAAGTAACAGTCTCTAAGAACTAAAACTAATCAAGATGATAGTCAAAGAGGATAAGTTTTCATGGCCATAGCAGCAAAACTCTTACTCCAATTCTGATGTGCAGGATCATCTCACCATCCCTCAGCCTCTTGCTCTCCTCAAGATCTTGTATAAAAGTGCACAAGTAAGCACTAGAACTATAGTCAAGCACCTAACTGGATGCAAAAGAAATCATAAGATTAGTCTCAATGACAAGCATACCTCCAGAGGGACCTACCTCCTCCCTATTCTTTAGGCTGACTAGGTACGAAGGATAGTTCCGCTTTCAATGGCTATCGGTGTTGCAGTGAAAATATTTTTTTATCCACGGCCTTCTTCTTTGGTTTTCTCTTATCTTTCTTCTTCCTCTCTACCTTCTGCTTCTTTGTAGACTCCTTTTTCTTTCTAAAAGACTTTTTTTTGGAGGAAGTTTGCTCCACAGCAAAAGTTGAATCCTTTGAATCTTTCATAGTTTGCTCAGTGGTAACCAACATATTCTTTAACTCAACCATGGTGCATTGGAGCTTATTCATATAGAAGTTCATGATAAACTATCCATATGAATCAGTTAAGGGTTACAGGATCATATCAATCTGCAGGTCCTTATCCATGATGACATCGAGCTTCTCAAGCTCTTCTAAATCCTTAATCATTTTCAGGCAATGATCTTGGACTGATTGCCCATCACGCATCGGTGCCTTAAAAAGTTTCTTTAAGACTTGATAATGCACTGCGTGACTCTGTTCACCAAACAACTCTTGCAGATAAACTAACATTTGATGAGTAGTCCTAATGTCTTCATATTAGTACTGCAACTCATCTGACATTGAGCCCAACATGTAGTACTTGACCTCATTATCATTATCAGACTACTTCTCATGAAATGCTCTCTGGTCAACAGTCGGACGGGTTGGAAGAGTGGGAAGTTTTTGGTCCAGTACATAAAATAGCTTCTTAAAACTCAAAATAATTTTTAAGTTCTGAAGCCAATCCTTATAATTGGGTCCGGTCAATCTGTGGGTATCTAAGATTCGAACTAGAGGGTTTGACCCAGATATTTTTCTGCAGAGAGTCAAAGTTTCTAGTTAGATTTATAATTTGGCTTAACCAATTTATTTAGAAGTTTATTTTTAAATAAATTTAGGTTTTCACTACCTTTACGGATCTCTACACTTTCTTAGCAAAGATATGAAAGTCTCCATGATTATTGACTTTTAGTGAATGGTGCAGTCCCACCGACTGGCTCACCACCTCACCTAACAATTATTGATGATGGGTCAACTGATGAATAGACAACTCTTGTTCAATATTTCTCCAAACATGGTGCACCCAAACTTGATCTCTAATTCATGAAGCTCACCATACCTGAAATATTACTCCACTTTTTAGTTATGTCAGACCTACCATTTGCACGACCTAGATTTTTGATTGAGCTCTTCACCATATCCAAAATATTGAGTCCAACCTATCTTCCAATCCGTAGCATCCAATGCCTAATACATATGGTTGCATCTTTTTGGTGCAACTGAACAACTATATCCAATCGAAAATAATTAACCTCAGGAAGGGCTAGCACATCTACAATGGTAGAAGACTAATAGCTTAATGTTTTCTTAGGAGGATTTAATTTAGGTCTTGATAAACACATAAAATATATTTATAAAAGTATTAACTTATTAATTAATTTATCTTTATTCTTAAGAATTGATATTTTTATTTTATCTTTTGTAGAAAATAAGATTATGGATGAAAAGAGCTTGATTTATGAATCGCAACGAAATAAATTTGAAGCAAATTGGACCTAAATTGGACCCAGAATGGAGTTTTGAAGAAAAAATAAAGAAAAAATGGGGAAAAAATATAAAAAGCCCAAAAATTTGGTCCATTGGACCTGCCGGTGCATGGTAGACCAACCTGTCGGTCCACAGATCTTACATAGAGCTGCTAGCTCAGCAGGCATGGCAAATCAAGGAGCGTTGCATGGCGGATGCAGACCCTTAAGGGGTTTACCAAAAATCCATCACGACTCATAGGAGTAAAACGGTAATTTTATAGTAGACGACGCATGATGATTGGCCCAGGTCTTCCATGCACTTAGTCCATGCTGTCCAGTGGCACAGTACTTGCATGATCGGATGGTAGCCATTCATCCCGCCTCAGATCCGACGGTCAGCATCAAATCATGATTTGATTCGAAGGCATTTTGCACAATCCAACGGTCCAAATCAATGTCGGTCAAGATCCAATGGCCAAAAATTGATTCTGACTTAATTAAGGAGATCAAGCACCCATCTAATGGTTCAAATTTAATTCTAAGCTCAATCGAATGGCTAAGAATTAATCCAGACCCTATTTAAACTATAAGTGGTCGATTTTGATCAAATCTAGACCGTTTGAAGCCGATCCAATGGCAGAAAATTATTCTAGACAGCAGAATCCAATCCAGACTCAATTTCTTCGATTTTTCTCCCTTTTAAACTTTATTTCTCTTCTTTTTTTCTCTATAAAAATCCTCCAAAAATAACTAACGAAACATAACCCTCCCCTCTTGGGGAATCAACCTCTCCAAAGTCATGCCACAACCTCTCTAAAAGTGCTCTCTCTCTCCCTATTTCTCTCTTCTCAAGCTTTCTTCCTTCTTTCTTCTCCTTTCTCTCTTTCAACACATCAAAAATCTAAGCCTACATCTCCACCAAAATTTTTCTTCTATTCTGAATTTTTGTCACCGTTGCTGCCTAGATTCTTCTACAAGGCTCCAAGGATGAAGATTTCAGTGAGAAGCTCTTCGATGTCTGGTTGATCCTCTCTTTCTCATGAGATCATTGTGATCTTATTCTGACAGTATTTTTTATTTCTCATCTTTTGTATTCCTTTTTAATTTATAATAAAGATTATTTTTAATTATAATATTTTTATGTCTTTATTTTCTTGCAATTAATCTGAAATAGTCTATTATCCTTGGGATGAGCCGTAATCTATGGGTATGGTTCGTGCTCTTGGGATAGATTATATTTAGATTAATTCTTGGTATTATATCTAAATCAATTTAAACTAGCCTATAACTTTAAGGGATGGATTGTGATCTAAGGATACAGGCCATGCTCTCTAAGATAGGTTATATCTTTATTTATTAGATATCAATTAAAGTATATTAAAAAGAATATCAATTGTTAGATAAGTAATCAATCGAAATCTTGAGAATCCATCTCCATACTTGCATCTTTTTTTTAATTAATTTGCTATTTATTTGCTTTCTTAATCAATTTAAGTAGTCTTTTAATTAATCTTAATCTTGCTTTTAATTTATTATTTAAATATACTTAACACAATCCCTGTGGATATGATCATGATTCATCCTATTTATATAGTAGTGAGTTAGATTTTATTTTTGACCGCCTACAACAACGATCAAATTTTAACGTCGTTGCTGGGGATCATAATTTAGTTACTTTAAATAATTAAATTTTTTTAAAAAAATTTTAAAAAAATAAAATATTTCAAAATATATATAAAAAAATTTAAAAAAATTAAAATAAAAAAAATTTAAAAATTAAAAAAAAATTCACTGACATCGCATAAGCTATCTAGGGTTTAGAGACCTAATCACATAACCTAACAAGTAAAACTATCTAATTTAAATTTGATTGTTATACTTTACTTGGACATCTTGATGTTTTGTATCTCACCTTCATAAGACACTTTAAGGGTACTAAATCTAATTAAACAAGATAGGATGGAAATTTGATCACTCTTTCTTAGCCCAAACCACAAACCTTCATATTGCATTGACCCAAACCTTAATTCTTAAATTAATTAGACGTTGGCCCCTAAGGATACTCAAGCTCATTAGAACAAGGAACTCTAAGAGTTAGACTAGGTTAGGGTTAGTTAATTCAATTGATATCTAAGGCAAGTGGTTCAGGGATGACTGGGCCCGAAGAAAGATTGTTTATAATTGATTTCATTAGCTTACCTGGCCAAGCATAATTGGTGTCTAAGGCAAGCAATGGGAGGACTTCCACCGATCTTATACTTACCTAGTCAGCTGAGCGGCTAATTCTTTACCTGAAGGGCTTGAAGGTTACCTTGGCAGTTAGGAGTTGTCTAGATCTAGGATAATCCTTAGCAAGGATTGATTGTATAACTTGGTTGCTAACCCACAAACATTAAATCAAATAAAAGTTTTCTAATCTATTTCTTAGTTTTAGGACTCTCTAGGCTCTCATCTTTAGAATTTCTTTTGTCTCTTCTTATCTTATTTAAAAAAATTCTAAAAAAAAAAGACTAAACTAAAATCTTTTTGTGTTTGCTCTAAGGTATAATTATAGGGCATTTACATGGGCATTGATCATCATAACCTAAAATTTGACCCCTAGATCCTGAAATTAAACAAATTCTTAGAGCTGTTAAACCTAAAATTATGGCTGCATCTTTTCGCCAATCCAGGGAATACTTTACCCCTTCTTCTTACACCTATGATCCCTATACACCCATGTATGAAACTAATAGTGATGGAATCTATGAGACTAAAAACTCTATAAATATCCATAATAAGGTAATTGAGTTGTCCCAGAAATTTGACCATCTATTAAATATGAGACACTCTCCTACCTTACCTTTGCATGTATGTGACATATGTTCAAGTCCCCACCACCTAGTTAGTGAATGTCCAGTTGCATATCGACCTTGAAAATTTGCACATAAGCAAAATTACTCAACCCAAACCTAGATTACCAATTATTACAATCCTTACTCCAACACCTACAATCTGGGTTGGAAAAACTATTCAAATTCTTATGGGATACCACAACCAGCAGTTAATTATGAACCTAGTTATCCGAAGAAAACTTATACAGCATACTAATATCAAAATGATCAACAACCCTCTTCAAGTGCCTATAGTGATGTATTTAAGAAAAAAATATTACAAGAATTAAAGGAGCTTAATATGAAAACCCAGATCTTCCACTCCCAAACTCAATCAATAGGAACCCAAGTTAATCAGTTAACTACTGTATTTAATAGTTGGGAGAAGAAAGAATTATTTAGTCGGCCTATAATTAACCCAAGGGAGCAATATATGACTGAGAACCCCATTGTTCATGAAATCCTTATAGAACAGCCCAGCATACAAACTGAAAACTATTTTGAGGTAGATGAACCTAAAGATATAATTAAGAAAGCTACCCCTAGAATTATTTCTCAAGATCCAGTGCATACACATTTGGATCCTTTTAGAGTGGATAATTTTAATGTAGATGGATATACTAAAAAAAAAATATATTATTAAAGCCATCCAATTTTAGCACCACTTCTTCATGGACTGAGAAATATGAATCAATACTTGCTCCAATAGCTTTTCCTCTAGAATCACCACCTCCTTCAGAACTAAATCCATCCTTGGTCACACCTGAGTATGCATGTTTAGAATTAAGTGACATCTTCCATTACATCGAATTCAACCTTTACCCTAGCATCTAAATTCATGAGCATACTAGAAGAACAAATAAAAAAAAATTCTCAATAAACAAGAGTCTATAAATGGCTTCATAAATTATTTTCTTAAAATTAAAAAAATAAAACTAACTAAGAATAGGGTTGTGAGTTATTTTCTAAAAATTGATGATAAAATACTAAAATCTATAAATATTATGATTGCAAGCCATCTTCCTAAGATTGGCAATTCAAAATCATTAAAATTTGTCAATCTAATTTTTGATACAGGATATGTAGAATCACTTGGTCTGGCTGAAGATCTTAAACTTAGCGCTTGTTGGGAGGCAACCCATCATTTGTTTTCTTTCTTCCTTTCAATTTTTTAATTTTTTTTTATTTTCTTTTATAGAAAATCAATAAAGATGATTAGCCCAAGTTGGAGAGAGCACATCAAACATCCTGTATGAACCTGATGGAATATTATGAAGAACCTGCCAATAATAAACTAGATGGTACCCCTCCTTGATAAATATTTTTGATTTTTCTCTTCTTCCATTGAGGACAATGAAAATTAAGTTGGGGGGAGGATAACTAACTTTAAACTTGTGAGTCCTCAAGTATGATTTGAAAAAAATTAGCTTTATGTACCCAAAACATTGTTTTGATTAAAAGTTAATTAGGCACCTTGATCAATGAATGATTAACGGCCTAGAAAATTTTAGAGATACTGAGAAAAAAATTATTAAGAAAATCTAATGAATAGTAGGCTTTAGACCAGACCAAATTTTAAGAGTGATTCTAGAATCCTCTTCTTACTAATCTCAATAATGAATCTACTTCATGAGAATTGGGTGGAAAGGTCAAAATATGCAAGTCTCCCAAAAAAAAAACAACAAACACTAGTTTCTCATTGAGTAACTAGGCCTCTTCGACTAAGTAAGCATTGTGGTTCGCGTAAAAAGATGGACAGTGTGAGTTAAAATGAGATTTAGCATTATCTCACTAAGTAATCCGACCCTTTCGTCTAAGTAAGTATTGTGGTTCGCATCAAAAGGTGGGGTGCAAGAATCTAAAAATAAAAAAAGAAAAGAAGAAGAAAAGTGGATAATAAAGAGACTAAATTGCAAGAAGGATATTAAACCCAACTCACATCAAGTTAAAGGATTTAAAGAGTAAAGTGGGGAGTTGGTGAAAGAAGATCTCTAAAAATTTTTATGGCTAACACTCAAACCATTAATTGGATCGAATTAGTAATCCGACGACGTACCTCTTTAATGGTCTGGCCAGGTATCAACCGTCTTTAGGAATGTCTAAATGTAACTTTTAATTTAAGGCTAAGTAGGTATACATTGCTAATTTATCTGCTTTACTCAAGGATGAGCAAAGTTCAAGTTGGAGAGTATCATAAACATATAAAATATATTTATATAAGTATTAACTTATTAATTAATTTATTTTTATTCTTAAGAATTGATATTTTTATTCTATCTTTTATAGGAAAAAGAAAATGGATGAAAAGAGCTCAATTTATGCATCGCAACAAAATAAATTTGAAGCGAATCAAACTTAAATTGGATCCAAAATGGAGTTTTGAAGGAAAAATAAAGAAAAAATAAAAAAATATATAAAAAGCACAAAAATTCAGCCCATTGGACCCGTCGGTGCATAGTAGACCAACCAGTCGGTTCATAGATCTTGCACAGACCGACTAGCTCAGCAGGCGTGGCGAATCAAAGAGCGACGCATGGCAGATGTAGACCCTTAAGAGGTTTACCAAAAATCCATCATGGCTCATAGGGGTAAAAAGATAATTTTGCAACAGATGGTGCACGATGATTGGCCCAGGTCTTCCATGCATTTGGTTCATGCGGTCTAGCGGCACAATACTTATGCAATCGAACGGTAGCCCTTCATCCCACCTCAGATCCGACGGTCAGCATCAAATCCCGATTTGATTCGAAGGCATCCAGTAGTGTTTTGTGCAATCCAATGGTCCAAATCAATGCCGAACAAGATCCAATGGCCAAAAATTGATTCTGACTTGATTAAGGAGATCAGGCATCCATCTGATGATCCAAATTCAATCCTAGGCTCGATCGGATAGCTGAGAATTAATCCAGACCCTGTTTAAGCTACAAGTGGCTGATTTTGATCAAATCTAGATCATTTGAACCCGATCCAATGGTAGAAAATTATTTCAAAGAGCAGAATCCGATTCAGACTCGATTTCTTTAATTTTTCTTCCTTTCAAATACTATTTCTCTTCTTTTTCTCTCTATAAAAATCCTCCTAAGCTAAACCAACAAGATATAACCCTCCCCTCTTGGGGAATCAACCTCTCCAAATCCCTTCTTCATGCCACAGCCTCTCTAAAAGCTCTCTCTCTCTCTTCCTATTTCTCTCTTCTCAAACTTTCTTCCTTCTTTCTTCTCCTTTCTCTCTTCCAACACATCAAAAATCTAGGCCTACATCTTCACCAAAACTTCTCTCCTGTTCTGAATTTTTGTCACCTGCTGCTACTTAGATTCTTCTACAAGGCTCCAAGGATGAAGATTTCAATGAGAAGCTTCCCGATGTCTGGTGGATCCTTTCTTTCTCAGAAGATCATTATAATCTTATTCTAATGATGTTTTTATTTTCCAACTTTTGTATTCCTTTTTAATTTACAATAAAGACTATTTTTAGTTATAATATTTTTATGTCTTTATTTTCTTATAAGTAATCTAGAATAGTTTATTATCCTTGGGATGAGCTGTGATCTATGGGTATGGTTCATGCTTTTGGAATAGATTATATTTAGATTAATTCTTGATATTATATCTAAATTAATTTAGACTAGCCTATAACTTTAAGGAATGGGCTTTGATCTAAGGATACAAGTCGTGCTCTCTAAGATAGATTATATCTTTATTGATTAAATATCAATTAAAGTATATTAAAAAGAATACCAACTGTAAGATAAGTGATCAATCAAAATTCTGAGAATCCATCTCCATACTTGCATCTTCTCTTTTAATTAATTCACTATTTATTTGCTTTCTTAATCAATTTAAGTAGTCTTTTAATTAATTAATTTTTAATTAATCTTAATCTTACTTTTAATTTATTATTTAAATATAATTAACACGATCCCTATGGATACGATCCCGACTCATCCTATCTATATAGTAATGAGTTAGGTTATTTTTGACCGCCTACGATAGTGATCAGGTCTCTTAGACTTAGTCATAATGATTATGACTAACCTAGTGGGATGAGTTAGCTCGAATCATTAGCCACTTCAAATTAGAACTGGGTCGACCCAAATGGCTAGGTAAGTGAGATCGATGGAAGAGATATGCCATTAACTCATCATAAATGCATTCAGATCGAGTCGCTCCTAATTAAAAATTAATTGGTCATATCTGTCAAACTTATCTTAGACACTAAATTATTGAACTAGAATCAATTGGATTAGCTTACTATTAGATATGTATGCCCTAGAAGCCAGAATTGGCAGACACTTGTAATACACTTCTAAGGACAAAATTATAAATTTAACTATAAATAATAAAATAGATTATTTTCTATCACATATGTAAATTTAGTGTCTGTGATACATCCTTTGAGTTAATAGTAATGATAATTTTTATTTTCAAGAGTTAAAAATTTAAGACAAGAATTTTCATTATTAACTCATAAAAGGCTTCTGACCGTAGGATCATCATGAGGATGGTGATTGATCTGAAAGGTTAGTGTACAATTGCTTCTTCATAGTAGATGAGTCTTAAGTCTATAATGTAGAGACACCAGAGCAAGAGTATAGGTACTCGTTAGAGAACGAGGGCACTAAGCATGACCACCTTAAGTAGTCATAAAAAAGTCTATTTTCTCATCGATGACTGACTCGAAGCTGCAGTGGTGTGTCTGATTCTTTAACCTAAGGTGCATCGATAGTTCACCTTGAGGGTGTTATAATTTGACTACACTATGACTCGGTCTCCTAGCCATTCAAAATCCTGAGGTGTATGTTGGCTATAGCATGTTCATTGTAGGAATTGGATTGCACCAAGATAGAATCTATCTACCTCGGTGGATGAGGAGCAGTCCTATGATGATCATAAGAATCAAGTCCATAAGCCTATGGTCATGGCAGAGAGTGAAATAATGGAAAGAGTTTCTATTAAGGTTTTCACATCAGACTTGAATCGAATGATTAAATCATATGATAGAAATTAGGATTTGATGAGTTCACCTTAATCCTAATCTGATCGGGACTCAAGATAGAAGAACTTAATCACACAAATAGCTGCACCGAGAGGTTCATTTTCAATTTTGATGGGTTGCCACCATATACTGCTAGATGTCACTGGTGGATTTTGGGAGCAATTAGAATGATTTAGATGATCGATCATTCCAATTGTCTGAATCAGAAGAGTTCTAATCCATCGAAAGAAGTTTTGATGATGTCGATGATAGGGATCACGACATATCCCATTACCATACAGAATTGAATCTAACTAGATCACACAAACTAGGGTTTGAATTTGGATATTATCAATTGGACTAACCCAGTTTAATTGATTTGAATTAGATTCAATTAGGTTCAAGAAAATTGTGCTAGCACACGATTGAGCCTAACATTCTTCTTTTTTCTATCATTAAGAGTTATCTCGACTGAGCCAAATATGTTTATGCTCACTCAGGTACCTTTATCTAGTCTAACTAGAGCTTGTCCAGGTCAGAAAAAGATTATCTTAATTTATGAGATAAATTTGAGACAACCCCTACCATTTTTCATCATCTGCTAATTCTTGTCCTTTGACTTTGATCAAACGTTGATCTTTGACTCTTGGACATCTGCCCATGTGTCATGCACCCATAGGAGAGACTTTTTGATCAAGTTCACCTACTATTTGATAGGTAGATGGAGGGTGCATGCCTAGGATGGCGTGCGCCCCATGTGGATAAACACTGGAGTCCCATATGGATGGAACTCCAGGTTGCTTCTTGGATTCAAACTAGGTGACCCTTACCTATAGACTTTGACCAATCTTAGGTGCCATCTAAGGATGAATCTATAGAACTCTCATCTGATTGGATCAAGTGATGTCATCTCACCAATCAGATTTAGATCTGATTGCACGAAGCAACACGATTGGTCAAGATGATGCAGCACTACATGGCACAGTAGGGTCTATAAATAAACCATATCTGCACCCAACTTTTTGTGAGTTCCTCTTAGCCCATGCCCCAAGGCTACCTCTCTTCCTCCTCCATGCTATCTTTGAATCATCTCTCTCCTCTCCACATCCAAGGAAGTTGGGCCTTCAGTTTGGTGCGATCTAGGCAAGAAAAGACTGACGAGAAAGGAAAAAGACAGCACTGCTGCAGAGACGACTGCTGATCTTCAGAAGAAGTTTTGAAGATCCTACAAATCAGATCCAGATCTAATTTTTTTAAAAAAAAAGAGAAGAAGAAGATCTCTAGATCTAGCCCAAGTGGATATCGATAGAGGCCAGGTGCTTGCGTGGCTAGATCCAGAACCTTAGGCAATCAGCAAGATCATCAATGGGTAATCGGATTATCCATATCAAGGTAAAACTAATTTAGATTTAATTTAATTTATTTTTTTATTTATTAAATCATAAAATTAGATCTAAAAAATGTCAGATCTAATTTAGATTTAATAAAAAAATTTTAAAATATGCCTCTTGATCCAATCAGATTTAAACGAACCTGATCCCAAAAATCAGAATTTCTCCTTCAACTGGTATCAGAGCCAGGTTGCATTAAAATTTATTTAGATCTGATTTAATCTGATAAATTAGTAATTTTAGATATCACATAAGATATGATTAGATCTAAAATTAAAAAATTAGAAAATTAAAATTAATTAATCTAGATCTAATATGTATGAGATACATAACTAGACTAGAAATAGAATTGTTCTATGTGTAGTCTAGTATAATCATAATTTTTATTTGATTAAATATAATTTTAAAATTTATTTATTTACTATTTTTTAATCTTATAAATATTATAATCAGATCTAAAAATAAAAAATAAATTAAATTTAATTTGTTCATATGAGATATGATAGTTGCATGTTTAGACTAGTTGTAGAATAGTTCTACAAAAGGGTCTAGATTAAATTTTATTTGATATGATCAAATTTAAATTTAATTTTTTAGATGATTATGAGATAATTTAGATCTAAAAAACATGCATGATATGATGTATATAAAACATGTTTTAATTAGATCAATTTTTATATGAGATATATGCTTAGATCTAATTAGTTTTGTAGATTAGTTGTATTTTTGATTAAGGCCTTCTCCTTGAACGTCCGGTCATAAGAATAAAGTAGGGTTTAAAGATCCTCTCCTCCCATTTGATGGGGTGTTCTTATGATGTGTAGGGATGCTGCACGTTTGTCCTTAATCAGAAATTGAAAACTTACTTTCTGCAAAATTCTAGATCCTGAAACCCTAGGATCTTATATGCATATTTTATTTTTGAATCCTAAACTTAATTAAGAATTAAGATTATGAAATATATTAGGTCTAAAATTGAGAATTTTCATATTTAAGACATGTTCATAAAATTGGGTTCGGACTTGGGTAGCTCAATTAGGTCTCGCGGTTGATCAAACAAAATCAAGAGTTGGTTAGATGGGATCAACAATGCTTAAATTGACCAGCCTAATAGGATTAAGTCTGGGTCAAGATCTAGTCATGTGAGTGATCAATCAAGCTAAGACCTAATTAGGCTCAGTGGTTAGATTCTAGATTATAGGCTAACCCGATTGGTTCTGGCTCAACAATTTGGTGTCTAAGGTAAGTTTGGCAGATACGATCGACTGATTTTTAATTGAAAGCTACTTGACTCGAATGTGCTTTTGTCAAGTTAATGGCATATCTCTTCCACCAGTCTCACTTACCTGACCATGTTTATTGGCTCAATTCTGATGTAAGGTGGTCAATAATCCAAGCTAACCCATGCCACTAGGTTAGTCATAATGGTTATGACTATGTCAAGTCTAGTTTAATGAGACTTGAATCAAATCTTCCTAAGAAAAGATTAAGTCTAAGGTCTTCCACTATTGTAGATGTGCGGATCCTTCCCAGGGTTGATTGTTCTCGACTGGTTACAGTGGCTCAGTTGCACCAAAAAGATGCAACCATGTCTATTAGGCATTGGATGCTACAGGATGGAGGATGGATTGGGCTCAATATTTTGGATATGGTGAGAGACTCAATTAGGAATCCAATCTGTACAAATGGTGGGTCTGACTTAACTAAGGAGTGGATTAATATTCCAGACATGGTGAGATTCATGAATTAGAGACCAAGTTTGGATGCATCATGATTAGAAAATTATTGAACAAAAGTTGTTCACTCATTGGCTAACCCATAACTAATAACTATTAGGTGAGATGATGAGTCAGTTGGTGGGACCGCACCACCCACTAGAAATCAGTAATCTGGAGATTTTTGGATCTCTATAAGAGGGAGTGTGATGGGAATGGTGTACAGGGCAGAAGCACGGATTTCAAAATAAAAATATGAAATCAAATAAACCAAACCCAAACCCAAGGACCACCATATTAGCAATTAAATCATATAACATGCATTTGTAATATAAAAGAAAGTATTAGAACATACCTCTTATCGCTAAATCCTAAATTATCTCTAATCATCGGTAGCAGTCCGTCAGGGGTTCCATCAGGTGCCCACCTATTCACCCTCCAACGTTGATCCACATAGAGACTTGATCAAGACACCAGCACCTTTGATTTATATAATTAGAGTTCTAATAATAAGAACTTTAATTAAAAGGGCAAGACCTTCTTAAGCCTTTATGTTACCATCCTTACCTCTCTATATCTATCTTTCTTTTTCTTTGTCTTCTTAATTTTCCTTCCTAATCTCTTAGTCTTAAGATGACTACTTATCTTTATAATGACAAGGTCTAGACAAGAGAAAGAAAGGAAATTGGACAAAAAGAAACTCTTGTAAGAAAGAAAGATAATGTTCACTTCTTCCAGACTCTTGGTGTGCACCCTTATTTATAATGTACGTAGGGAGTGGCATCTGAAATCTCTCACCCTTCCTACATCAATATCTCATGCCCCATCATCAAATCTCACACTCATCTGAATTTTGTGCCATTTAAAATTATGTAGACTTAGTCCAAGAGGTGCCTTAAAATAGAAGGACTCTTCGGACTAATTCTACGTAGTTTTTCTACGAAAAGTCGTGATGCATAAATACATGACACCATAATTCAAAGATTTGGATCAGATTAGATGGCCATCTAATGGCCCTTAAAGGGATGCCCATTCAGCAAGAAGGCATGGAGATATACTTTGAATAGTCAAAAGTCCCAAGAGGCGTCAAGAAGGAGTGGGCGGCATGGAGTCCAAGCGGCAAAGACTCTTGGGCGACAAAACATCCTGGGCAAAAAAATTAAAAGAAAACGAAGTATTTCATCTATAGAAGGACTCTTCTACACCCCATAATAGATGTCCACACCAATTCAAAAAATATTTACACGATAAAACAAATGGAAAAAGTCAAAGAAGGTAGGTGCCAACTAATTTCATTTGCCAAAAATCCTTTGCGCATGAAATACTTCCCACGTGCAAGAGAGAGACTCTCTGGCACATGGGATTCTGGTATGTGTGTCCAATCTGAAGCCAAATCGTCTAGGTTTAATCCAATTCAAGAGCAAATCTATTTGGCTCAAATCGGACCTTAATTAGCCTAAATCGGAAGCCGATTCGAATCCAATTTGAATCTAGGTGCTAGGATTTGCTACATATGCTAGCATATTTATCTTGCAAACATGGTCTAATCCAATTAGACCCTTAATCAATTCTCTTTGTGTGTGACCCATTGGATTTCACATCTAACCAGCAGTGAGTTTGGGTGTGATTTGACCTAATTCTGATTAGAACTCAACCAACGATTTAGGTCAAAAATAGCTCAACCCAATGTGACTTATTTTAGAACGCTTTCTAATTTAATAATCAAATTAAAATTTTAATTTGATCAAACCCACAAGATATGATTGACGTCTAGCAACGTATCATGACTATTTGAAAAATATAAAATTTTGATGGAAATACCAAAAATATCCTTCAGTGAAAATTACCATGCAACTAGATCCTGTCGATTTCCTGCATTCTGATATGACTCTTGGGTATGAAAATATGTAATCCCAATATCATATATTTCTCTTTCATCTTATGTAGATGATCATTTAATGAAATATTAGAAATCATTCTAATTTTCATCATGCTTTGATCAAAGTCTTCCTGAATCATTATTTGTTTGAAGCAGGTAGAATCTATTTCCTTTCTATCAGAAGTGATCGATTCCGATGTTAACCTACTCATAAACTTCATATATATATTCTACCATATCCAGATCATCCGTACATAACTAAGTCATGAATGAGTATGACAAAATATGGATTTATATATATATAAGATTTCTATGGTAGTTTCAGGTCAAAGGATTACATGCACATTCCACTCTGAGAACCATCTATTGATATGTAGATAAGATCCATTAGATTTCTCGATTTGGATTGATTCAGTGAATCATCTCTAATGAGCACCCACGTTCTTGTATTGTCATATACAAGTTATAATGAGATCCAATAACCCTCTCAATCAAGCATACAAGAATGTGCTTAGCTGTGCTATCGGAAAAACATTGATCCTTAACTCAATGTCCATCGACTAGGAATATTTAAATATGTAGAATTTTAGATTTTAGGTCTCACTGATATGATCTCATTAATAATCCTAAAATATAGCCTAATTATAGGGTTCATCATAATCTTAAATAATAATAAGATACTGCATATGATGAAATAAATGCTTTACATATTTATTTAAAATTGTCATTACATGAGTTTGGAAAACAAACAGCCCAAAATAAATTGGCTTGAGGGCATATTCTTTTCAATCTTCCCCATTGCACTAAAGCCAATCGCCCTTTATATTTTAATATCTCATACATCAGAGGTGGCGATCAAACGTTGCAATGGTAAAGCCTTAGTGAATGGATCTGTAGATATGTTGTTCTTTGTGTCAACTTCATTCTATGACACATCTTGTCTTGCAATAATTTCACGAACGAGATGGAAGCATCTCAGACATTGTGTTTGGATTTATGATGAGACCTTGTTCTCTTTGCTTGAGCAACAACTCCAATATTATCACAGTAAGTGGTATTGGATTCTCAATTTCAGGAATAACACCTAATTCAGTATGAACTTCTTTCATCCAGACAGCTTCCTTGGCAGCTTCACTTACGACTATGTTATTTCTGCTGTTAGTGGTTGAGTCAGCTACAGTTGATTGCTTAGTACTCTTCCAACTCACTACGCCACCAATTCAGGAGTAAGACATACCCTAAAAGGATTTGCTATCATCTAGATCTAATTGAAAACTGAAATCAGAATATGCTTCTGGTTTAAGATCAGAAGCACCATATACAAGAAAAATATCTTTAGTCCTTCTTAAGTACTTAGAATATTTTCATACTTTCCAATATGATCCTCTCTTGGATCAGCTTGATAAGCTACTTGCATGCTAAAGCATAAGCAACATCAGGCCTTAACATAAATGGCATACATTATTGATCAACACAACTGAAGCATAAGGAGTAGAACCACATTCTATTTCTTTCTTCAGGTGTCTTTTGGAGACATCTTTTTAGAGAGATGTATGCCTTGACTTATGGGTAAATACCTCTTTTACTCCCATTCATACTGAATTTTTTCAGTATTAAGTCAATGTACCTTGATTGGGATAAGCCTAGCATCCTTTAGATTATCTCTATAGATCTTTATTCCTAGTATATAGGATGCTTCTCCCAAATCTTTCATGAAAAACTTATTTGATAGCCATAATTTGACTATTTGTAACATTGGGATATCATTCCCAATGAGGAGTATGTCATCTACATACAGAAACAAGAAGACTATGGTTCTCCCACTAGTTTTTTTGTACACACATGGTTCATCCACATTCTTGATAAAATCAAACTCTTTTACTATTTCATCAAAATGGATGTTCCAACTCCTTGATGCTTGCTTTAATCCATAAATGGATCTCTTAAGTTTGCATACATGATTTGGTCTCTCATTTGACTCAAATCCTTTTGGCTGTGACATATAAACCTCCTCCTCAAGGAAACCATTAAGGAAGGTAGTCTTTACATCCATTTGCCATATTTCATAGTCATGGTATACAGCTATAGCAAGCATAATTCGAATAGATTTGAGCATGACAACAGGTGAGAATGTTTCATCATAATCAATCCCCTATTTTTGCCTAAAATTCTTAGCCACCAATCTGACCTTATAGGTTTCAATTTGACCATCAGCTCCAATCTTTTTCTTAAAAATCCATTTGCATCCAATAGGATTTATATCCTCTGGTGCATCCACCAAAATCCATACTTTGTTGGTGTGCATGGATTCCATTTCAGATTGCATGGCAGCCAGCCATTTGTAAGAGTCCTTACTTTTGACTACATCCATGTAGGTCAGAGGTTCGTCATTTTCAATGACTTGGGCTTTATTGTTCTCAATAATGAAACCATACCTCATAGGTGTATTTCGTACTCTTATAGACCTATGGATAGGAGTTATGTGTTCTAGTTCTTTTATATGATTATATGGTTGAGAAATTTCTTTTTGTTTTTCTTGAACTTCACTAAGTTCAATATTTCTGCCACTGCCCTTTTCTGGATAAATTTTTTTTCCATGAAAATGGCATGCCTATTACAAATACCTTTGTTCAGTAGGATGGTAGATAAATATCTATACATTTCTAGGATATCCTATAAATAGATTCTATTTGATCTAGCATCAAGTTTATGTCCAAAGTTTCTTTTGACATATGCTGGACAACCCCATATCTTAAGATACTTAAGATTAGGTTTCTTACTTCTCCATATGTCATATGGAGTACTAGATACAGATTTAGAAGGTACTCTATTCAATATATAAATTATAGTCTCCAGGGCATGACTCCAGAAGAAAATAGGTAAATCAGTGAAGCACATCAATGGACCAATCTCCTCGTG